>NW_018152089.1:33164-64286 GCF_900067755.1 Pogona vitticeps
CAGCCAGTTTACCTTTTTTATCTTTCATTAGATCCACAGAATCAATGGGAAATTGTGGAGCGAAGGGTAATATGAATTCCATTCAGTTTGTTTATTGTATTTGGGATTGACCTTTGGACTTAGGCCATAATCACAAGGAGTCTCTGGTTCAAATCAGAGATCTTTTCTAACAGACGATAATATGAATGAACCTAGAACACGTTGTGGGCTAACAGTCTCTTCCCACAACGCCCTCTCCTAAACCAGGAACGCAGAATATCTGTTAGCTCTCTGGGAACAGGTGGCTAGCAGCTCTAATCGACAATACCATTTCATAAAACAATTTTTTGTGCCCACTGGAAAATCAGCGGATTGGTAAGATGTTGGTCTTTGTGACACCCCACTCTAGGCACAACGTCAGCACCAAACAGCACCCTGTCTCGTGCTACTACTGAAATAACCTGACTGGATGGCCTCTAAGCAAGGAGAGAGAGAGGTCATTCTTTTCATCATTAAGTATGGCTAACACCAACATATCCAAGGATTACCGTCTAGGACTTTGGAATCAGAGGTAGAGAGTGGAAGACAGACTAGAAGGCTGTCCTTTCTCCCTGATAGGAATGACACTCTGCTTGCATACTTTAGGCCAGGGGTCCCCAAAACCTGGGCTGCGGGCCACGAAGAGAGAACCCTGCACGCGAGCCCACATGCACACACGGCCTGCCCACCCACATGCTCCCCTGCGCATGCATGCGCTCCAATCACCCACAAGCGTGCCATGCCCATCCATGCCTTTGCGTGAGCATGTCCCGCCCCGCCACAAGTGCCCCACGCCCACCCATGGGCGCGGGGGTGTGTGTCCCGTCCCTGCACACAGACGCCACCCCCCCAACCGGTCCGCAGTTCAGAAAAGGTGGGGAACACTGCTTTAGGCTGAAGCACTGAGCCACTGTGAAAATATTTTCCACATATAGTTCCAGTTAATATCTTATTGCTCTTTTTATGTATGGGTCCAGCCAGGGTGGTACTGTCTCTGGTGGGGTTCCCTTCAGTAAGAATTTTGCCCAATATTCCTTTTTGTTTGTTTACCTATAACAGTAAAATCCTGTTGTGTAAAGTTATGGTGATATACTGAATACTGTATACTGAACTGACAGCTTCCTATCCCTCTTCCTTTCGTGTTCTGACTCTCCCTAGGGTTCCCTTTTGGCCTGGAGCCATTAATAGCTAAAATGTGCCACCAGTTTGCTGCTGCAGTACAAAAATCAACAGCAGTCTGGCAGTGATTTTTTTAGCACAAGCTTCCCAAAGACTTCCCCAGGGCAAGAAGGAGCCCTAAGGAGCTTGAAACCTGGGGGTGGGGGGGGTGAAAAGAAGCTTTTGATTAATTTAAATTAAATATTTCCTTTTCCAAATCCAGTTTACTGTAGCATAACTTTACACAAAAAGGATTTTCCCCATTAATATTGTATGTTTCTGTGTTTGTCTGTTTGAAAAAAATGTTTTATACTTTTCAATTTTCCTGACTTGATTTTTAGGTATGACTCTACTTCTTTTGTTAGGTACGTGGTGGCGCTGCGGGTTAAACTGCAGAAGCCGCTGTGCTGCAAGGTCAGAAGACCAGGAGTCACAAGATCGAATCCACATGACGGAGTGAGCTCCCGTCGCTTGTCCCAGCTCCTGCCAACCTAGAAGTTCAAAAGCATGTAAAAATGCGAGTAGTTACCACCTCAATGGGAAGGTAATGGCATTCTATGTCTAGTCGCGCTGGCCACATGACCACAGAAACTGTAATTTTTAGGACAAACGCTGGCTCTATGACTTGGAAACGGGGATGAGCACCACGCCCTAGTCGGACACGACTGGACTAAATGTCAAGGGGAACCTTTACCTTTCCCTTACAACTTTTACAATTTGTGATTGGGTTCTGGTTCTAACTTAAGCTGTTCCTCTTCTTTAACATGATTCACCACAGGAGACGAGTATCTTTAACAGAACCTTTACTAACTTCAGGAGGGGAGGGGTGCACAACAACTTTGGTAGGTCCAACGGGACCATTAACTAACTGGGAATCAGTCCAGGTTGTAGGTAGTCCTGTCCACATCAAACTTTCTTTCAAAGAGACGCTGCCCCAAATCTCTCCCGGTCGGTCGGTCTTCACAATGGGTTGCTCCTCACATCGCAAATGGTCCCACAACAGGGGTGACGAGCCCAATCCCCTTCACGATGTGTCTCCCCAGTAGGGACAGGGTCTGGATGGAGTCCACTGTTCCTTTGGGCACCCTGCCGCCGTGGCCACTCTTTCACAGGTGTGTAAGTATGTTTCTGAGTCATCCTCAGGTCCCATTTTCTGGATACGAATAGGCGCTGGTCCCGATATCTATGAATATCTAGTGATGCCCACCAGCTCCAGCGTTTTTCTATTCCTGCTCTCCTCCTCTTTCTTTAGCACTTGTCCCAACAGTATTATATATTGTTCGGCCAGCATTTCCATTAACTTCTGTCTCTCCATTGTGTTCTGTAACCACATTCTTTCTGTGGTCGTTGTGATAGGAATGGGCCCACGCTGGGTCCCATTGTGATTGGGTTCTGATTCTAACTTAAGCTGTTCCTCTTTGTTAACACAATTCACCACAGGAGACAGAGCATCTTTAACAGAACGTTTACAAACTTCAGGAGGGGAGGGGTGCACAACAACTTTGGTAGGTCCAACGGGACCATTAACTAACTGGGAATCAGTCCAGGTTGTAGGTAGTCCTGTCCACATCAAACTTTCTCTCAAAGAGACGCTGCCCCAAATCTCTCCCGCTCGGTTGGTCTTCACAATGGGTTGCTCCTCACGTGGCAAATGGTCCCACAACAGGGGTGATGAGCCCAATCTCCTTCGCGATGTGTCTCCCCAGTAAGGACAGGGTCTGGATGCACCACCTTCCTCCAAGGACCCTTCTCTCTTGGGGAATCATCTTCTTGCCACAGTTGAGTTTGCTCCCATGAAGTTTCTTCTCCCAAATCTAATTTTTCTGCATCTCCCTCACATTGCCCTTGTAAACTTTCACTTAAACGTACCACCTTATAGGCCCCTATCCAGTCTCGACCCAGCAACATCTCTTTAGTTAAACTTGGAACTATCCCCACTTCTAGCCTTCTTCGTTCTCCCAAAACTTCTATATCAACCCACGCGGTCTCATAGGATTTTAAATCTCCGTGTATACACTTGACCTCTAAATTCTCTCCCAAGCGTACGGCTTTTAAGTCTCGGACCACAGTCTTCCCACAAGCAGTGTCTATGAAAGCCTTTTTGGTTTCTCCATTAACAAGTGCCTCTACCTCCCATCCTGTTAGGACCTGCATGGTTCCTGCTTGCTGTCTGACCCACAAAAAGTCCATGTCTGGGCATTCTTGTGGAGGATGTCCTTCTTGGCCACACCCGAAGCACACGTCCTTTTTGTTGCATCTGGCGGGGTCCTCTAGGATCCTCGCATCCACCGTCACAGGGGGTAGGCTCCATCTCATCCCTCCAGGATTGAATGGGCTCCCTCTGCCTCCTCTCTGTATGTTTGCGTTCAGGACTCCACGTGGAGCCGCCCCGGGTGGACCTCCTGCCGCCATTTTGTCTCTTCCTTTCGTTTTCTCCCACCGGAGGGAGGAGCCTTCTCTCTCCCATAGTCTCCCGCATTACCGAAATCATCCACTAGGAGGACAATTTCCTCCTAATGTCTTAGGTAGGATGATTTTTCTGCACCCAAGCTCCTAGCATTACTGCTTCAAGTCGTCACTAACTGTTCCATCACGAGCCTATCTTAACAACTGCTCTTAGGTCTTTCCCTCTGGTTTCAGCCACCAAATTAAAATTTTCAGGGATACTGGCAAAAGAGAGGAAATATAGAGTCCATCCTCGTGAGCCCGGCTCCTATTTCTGCTTGGTTGCCATGCATGGAGGGGAGGGGGAGAAGGTGCCGTGGACAAGGTGATGATGGAAAGCAGTTTAAAACACTGTTTTTTTCATGGTACGTGTGCACTCACCCCAAGGCATAACCCGTGCTCATTAGATGTCGATGCCTTTCCCAGATGCAGACTTGTGCATGGTAGACAGCCATGGGAAGGCAAGGATCCTTCTTCCCTCGGCTGCTTTTCTTCCTTCTCGAGGATGGCGAGTTTATCCTCCACGGGTCCTCGACGACGCCGTGAGTATTTGGCCTTCAGCTTCTCCCCGACGGTCATGGCGCGCCGAGGTCCTCCTGAGGAGAATCAGGTCGACCCTGGGAAGGCGAGGAAGACACCTTTGCGCCTTTTCCTTCCCTGGAGAACTGCAGGCGACGACGAGCAGCCCGCCGGGCCCTGACGTGAGGGAAGCAACAGGTGGAGCTACAAGCGACACGTCCACGTCGGCTGTTGGCGAAGCAACAGTCGCGGTTCCCCGACCGGGAAGCCGCCTGCTTCCCCTCAGAAAGGGGGCGAACGGAGAGGGCGGGAGGAAAGGAGGCCTTCCTCCTCCCTTCGGGCCGCCGTCGCGTCGCGGGCCTCCTTCAAAAGTTCAACGTCCACTGCCCTGCGGGACACTGTTGACAGTGCAGACCAAGGGAGGCCGCTTCCTGTGGCGCCGAAAAGTCCCAGCACTTCAGCACGCACACACACCCACACCGGGAAAATAAAATCAGAGCTTGGAAACGTTTCTTTTCTAGACTATCATTCTGGCCCCGCGGGAATTCTGGGAGTGGTAGTCTGAAAAAAGGAACGTTTCCAAACGGTGGGTTTGTGAGAAGCAGCGATAACAGTCTAAGAAGGGCTGTCTCTGTACCAGTGGTAGGAAAATAACAAGCTACACCTTGGCCTCAGTGTGCCCTTGACCTAAATCCCTCTCTATTTAAAAACCATTGGATCCAGTTTTCTCACCATGTTCCTATTCTGAGACTGGGGGGATACCGTTTATTGGACCCCTAAAATTGTTTAATTTTTAGTAGTCCAATAAAAAGTATTACTCAATGCAAGTATTGATCTAAACACTTTTTTAAAAAGTTCCCATTTTTTAAAAGTACCCCGCCCCTCTAGACATGGTCTAGAGGGGTGGGGTATACATTTAATTAAAAAAAATTTTTTGTTCATACAAACATTCTGATACTCCTCATTTGTTCATAATAAGCAAAACTGGCCTATTTGATTTGCCTAAAATAGGTCACACCAGTCTCTTTGAACAATTGTTATTTTATTTTGTAGCCACTTGAAGTCACATGGGACAGACGAAAACCAATATAAAAATTAAAACCAGAGCAGGGAAGGAGAACCCATTCAAAGAACAGTAATATCCTTCACTGAGAAGCGGTCTCTTCCAGAACCAAGCTGGACAAGGAGCAGGAGAAACCTCCATGGGGGAACCTTTGCCAGAGCAGAAAGAGTTGTGAATAATATTTGCCCGATTTCAAGGTTAATTTGTCCAAGTTTCTGTTCAGTAGACCTGCTGTGCTTCCAGACGACGCAGGCTGATCGCCTGGCGAAAGCCTCATTCATGATTTTTCACAGGAGACATAAACCTGTCCAGCAGAGCAAGCTTCTGTTCAGTAGACCTGCTCTGCTTCCAGAGGACGCAGGCTGATCGCGTGGTGAAAGCCTCATTCATGATTTTTCACAGGAGGCATAAACATAATCCTTTTGCAGTCTCCCGTCTTTCCCCACTACTGCTTCCCCCCATGCCAGAAAAACATCTCCTTTAAGATGGCAACAAACAGCCAAATGACCACCCAACGTGTTTTGCTGTTAGGAGCCCTCTGTTCAGAAGCACCAGGAACTGCTCAGAAAACAGATATACGGAGGTTGGTGTTCTCCCTTCAAAAGACAAAACAGGGAGACAAACAGTCTTTCCAGACAATTAAGCTCTCAAGAATGTAAAAAGCCAGGCTGCTCTTTAAGGGCTCCCATCCTGTCCACTATGGATAACAGGCAAGGAACATTCATGCCACAGGATTCCTCTAGCACCATAAAGGTAAAGGTTCCCCTTGACAATTTTTGTCCAGTCGTGTTCGACTCTAGGGGGCGGTGCTCATCCCTGTTTCCAAGCCATAGAGCCAGCGTTTTGTCCGAAGACAATCTTCCGTGGTCACATGGCCAGTGCAACTTAAACACGGAACGCTGTTACCTTCCCACCGAGGTGGTCCCTATTTATCTACTTGCATTTGCATGCTTTCGAAGCGCTAGGTTGGCGGGAGCTGGGACAAGCAACAGGCGCTCACTCCATCACATGGATTCGATCTTACAACTGCTTGGTCTTCTGACCCTGCAGCACAGGCTTATGCGGTTTAGCCCACAGCGCCCCCACGTCTAGCACCATAGCAAGACCCTAATGAAAAGGTGGACATCCTCGCTGGGCTCAAGCATTCTTCCTTCCACTTCTGATTTGAGTCGAAAGAACCAAGGAAAATGTGGGTACCCTATAGGGTAGGTTGTGAAGGAGCACAATTTGTACCACCGCGCACCAATCTTCCCCAACAGGTTTCCTTTGTGAGGGTGTGCTCGTTACGACAAATGACCTTGCCAGTCCTACTTTGAAATAGTACTTTACATTCCCTTTCCCATTGATCCTTATGGCCAGCCATTTTTGCGCCCGATATCTGCCCTCATTCCTACTGCAGCCCGACATGCTGGGACCTGCAGGGACAGAAAAGGAGAGCTCTGTGCAGAATAGCAGTACCCTCACAAATCAGTTGGCATGGCCTCTGCCACAAGCCAGCCAGGCACCAAATGTCCAGTTTTGAGGGCCCCTCAGAATCCCAAACCTCGGGGGTCTCCAGTCTCTGATGGCCACTTGTCACATCCCGATTCATCCTTCCGCTGCTTTAGGAGGCCGCCTTATTAGGCCACCTAAAGGTTGGGACAGATTGATCACACCTGCCTCTCCATACTACCCAACACTTCTTCATTTGTATGTTTCTATTTTGCCTTGCATACTAAGATTTCGGGGAGGAGCACAACAATAAAATCAATACAAAACAATTCAGCATGTTAAAGCCTTTTAAACAACGTGCATACATTAAAACCAACAACAATAAACCGCTCTCTGCAGCGGCTGACATCATGTTTGCAGCAAAATGATATGGAATTTGGATTTTATTTCAAGCTCAAGGAATTCTGTAGGCTTGTTGAGAACTATGGGTGACTCTCACCCATCTCTCAAGCTCATGAGGAGTTCCCACCACCACCACATGTACGTACGTAGTGCATTATAAAATCAAGTATTTTCCATAGGGTTCATTAACAGGGATATTGTCTGGCAGTATGCGTTGTCTGGTTTCTCATAAGATACGTGAAATGACTAAAATGTATTACACACATGGAACACATATAGGGCTTATGTCCAGTGGGGATATGCAAATACTACCTAAATATTGAACTCCAAAACTTTCTCTTGCTCTCCAGAGACTTCTCCTTCAGTTTGGGCTCCCTAGTTACCTCTCCAAGCAAAGCATATCTGGCACCTGAATGGACTGTTCACTATGAGAACTCTCTGGTGTTTTACAGGTTTGAAGTAAAATACTGTATATACCATGCCATTGGCGTTTTCACATTTATTCCTCTGTCTGGACATCTTGATACATCGTACAGTTTGAAATCCTAGCAAAACATTTCCCACTCTCCTGTTATTTACAGTGGTGCCCCGCTTGACGATTACCTCGTTAGATGAGGAAATTGCTTAACGATGAAGTTTTTGCGATTGCAAAACAATGTTTTAAATGAGAAAAATCGCTTCACAGTGATCGGTTCCCTGCTTTGGGAACCGATGTTTCGCTTTACGAGGATCAGAAAACAGCTGATTGTCAGGTTTCAAAATGGCCACCCACTGTTTAAAATGGCTCCCCGCTGTGCTTAGGATGGATTCCTCGCATTACAGGCACCAGAAAATGGCCACCCTATGGAGGATCTTCGCTGGTCGCTGAGGCATTTCGCCCATTGGAACGCATTGAGCAGTTTTAATGCATTTCAATGGGCTTTTTCATTTCACTTGACAAGGATTTCACTTAACAGAGATTTGAACAGAACAGATTATCCTCAACAAGCGAGGCACCACTGTATATGGTTTCCTGCCTACATGGACTCTGGTGCTTGACAAGGAAGGAATTGGAAACAAACCATTTCCCACACTCCTGGCATTTCCACAGATCTTCTTGTGTGGAACACCTGGTGCTTCAGAAGGTGCGAATTCTGAGCAAAAGATTTTCCACACTCATCACACTTATATGGTTTCTCCCCTGTGTGCAGTCTCTCATGCCTTGCAAGCTGTGACTTCTGAGCAAAACATTTATCACAGTCTTGGCATTTGTAGGGTTTCTCGCCTGTGTGGATTCGCTGATGGATTACAAGAACTGAACTGGAAGCAAAACATTTCCCACACTCCTGGCATCTGTAAGGTTTCTCACCTGTGTGGACTCTCTGGTGGGTCAAGAGCTGTGAATTGCGAGCAAAACATTTGTCACAATCCTGGCATTTGTATGGTCTCTCCCCTGTATGGACAATCTGGTGATTTACAAGAATGGAACTGGAAGCAAAACACTTCTCACACTCCTGGCATTTGTATGGTTTCTCTCCTGTGTGGATTCTTTCATGTTTGTTGAGATTTGAAATTTGAGCAAAACATTTCCCACAATTCTCACATGTGTATGGTTTCTCGCCTGTATGGATTGCCTGATGTCTCACAAGAACAGAGCCAGAAGAAAAACATAACCTGCACTCCTGGCATTGATATAGCTTCTCTCCTGTGTGGACTGCCTTATGCTTCACAAGCTGTGATTTCTTCAGAAAACATTTTTCACACTCTTGGCATTTGAATGGTTTGTCTCCTCTGTGGACCTTCTCATGGTTCACAAGTTCTGCCTTGCGAGGAAAACATTTTCCACACTCCTGGCATCTGTTTGGTCTCTCTCGCGTGTGGACTCTCAGGTGGCTCACAAGGTCTGAATTGTAAGCAAAACATTTTCCACACTCCTGGCATTTGTACGGAGCCTCTCCTCTGTGAACCTTTTGATGCTTGAGAAGATTGACTCTCCAAGCAAAACAATTACCACTCTCCTCACATTTGAACGGTTTCTCTCCTGTGTGGACTCTCTGGTGGCTCAGAAGGACTGAACTGGAGCCAAAGCATTTCCCACACTCCTGGCATTTAAATGGCTTCTCCCCTGTGTGGACTCTCTCATGCACCACGAGGCTTGAAATCTGAGCAAAAGATTTTCCACACTCTTGGCATTTGTATGGTTTCTCTCTTGTATGCACCCTCTGGTGTTTCACGAGATCTGCCTTGTAAGCAAAAGATTTTTCACATTCTTGGCATCTGTATGGTTTCTCCCCTGTGTGGACCCTCTGGTGTTTTACAAGAATTGAACTGGAGGCAAAACATTTCCCACATTCCTGGCATTTGTATGTTTTTTCTCCTGTGTGGACTTTTTCATGGCTCATAAGGTGTGAACTGTGAGCAAAACACTTTCCACACTCCTGACATCTGTACGGTTTCTCTCCTGTGTGAACCACCTGATGAGTCACAAGATGGGAATTCTGAGCAAATGATTTCCCGCATTCCTGGCATTTGTATGGTTTCTCACCTGTATGTACTCTCTGGTGCTTCACAAGGTCAGATTTATAAGCAAAGCACTTTCCGCACTCCTCACATTCATAAGGTTTCTGTTTTGTATGGACTGCCTGATGCGTCACCAGATGTGAATTCTGAGAAAAGCACTTCCCACACTCCTCACATTTGTATGGTTTCTCTCCTGTGTGGACTGCCTGATGAGTCACAAGGTTTGAATTCTGAGAAAAGCATTTTCCACACTCCTCACATTTGTATGGTTTCTCTCCTGTATGGACCGCCTGGTGCCTCATAACGTTTGAAAGGTGACCAAAACATTTTCCACACTCTTGGCATCTGTACCGCTTTGTTTCTCCTTGGACTTTCTGGTGGCCTGTAAGTGGCTCACACTGGCGAGACATTTCACATTTAAAGGGTTTACTTCTAATGTGGTTCCTCTTGTGAAGTGTAAATGCGACCTTTTGAGCAAACTGTGCCCCACACATGGTGCATTTGTAGGGTTTCTCTCTATCACAGAGTTCTTCTGCATGGGTTTTCTGGTGTCTGTCCAGACCCACACTGTGTGTAAAACATTTCCCACCCTTGGTGCACATTTTTGTTTTCCAGCAGTTATCTATTGCAAAAGAAGGAAAGAACAGAAAATATTAAATTGCGATGGTCAAATAGAAGGACCCTAAGTAGCATGAAAGGGGCATTTAATCATGAAGATCCTGAAATAAAGGGAAGAATAAATTCTGTGACCTTATTTTCCTTATTGGACTAGCTGGGAAAATTCCTAAGAAATTTCTAGCTTACCTCTTACAAAACAGTACAAGGATTTTTGATATAAAAAGTCAACCAAAATGCTGTGAGGACGCTGCGGAGAAGACTGTGCTCCTTTGTGCTTTGGGGCTGCAACCCCCAGAATGCGACACTGATTCCTCAGCCAGAATTCTGGGAGCTAGAGACCACAAACATAGATCTGCAGACCTCTGGATTCTGCCCCCCACCCAGGAAGGGCTTGGGGGTCATTTGCCACCAATGCCACTGTGCTCTGATCATTTTGCTCTTCAGTCAAGCACTGTTGCTGTCGCATGACAAACTAGTAGAGGCCAGGCCTTCCTGGGCATGGGAGTTGTTATTTCTCTGCCTATTAGGCTCTATGTTGTTGTTGTTTAGTCGTGTCCGACTCTTCGTGACCCCATGGACCAGAGAACGCCAGGCCCTCCTGTCTTCCACTGCCTCCCGGAGTTGGGTCAAATTCATGTTGGTTGCTTCGATGACACTGTCCAACCATCTCATAGATGAATACATAGAGTATTAGTGCCCTCTATAGAGCTAATTAAGCACTATAGAGGGCACTAATACTCTCAGGAAGAACAACAGCAACTTTCTTTTTTTTTAAAAAAAAACTAACAAAAGAAGAGTGCTCTGCAAGACAAGCTGGCACTTGCCAGTTGCCAATATGGAGCCAGCAGAATTCCCTAGGGACCGTCACCTTAATCACAAAATAATGCCTCTGTATTTAAAGGATCAAGTGAGGAGAAAGACCCTCTAAGCTAAAACTCTGAAGACGGGTTCTTGCTCACAAAATCAACGCTTGAGTTTGGGATAAGGATAAACAATATGACCTGGTACAGTATAAGGCAGCATCCTATGAGCCAGCCAAGATGGTGAACCTCTAATAATACAAATTGTTTCCTCACCTGATTGGTCACCAGCAATGCTTACGCTTTCCTTGGATCCCTGGTTGCACAGCCCCTCTTCTTTCTCTGGCTTTATGACAATGTCAGGAAATCCTGAACCAAAGAAAAGCAAAAACAGGTAGTTCCAAAGAATTGCAATGATTATCGGTTGGATAGCTCAGTGTTTTAGATATTTGGCTGCAGAGCCAGAGGTTGGGAGTTCAGTTCCTTGGAGGGATTCAAGAGAAAACTGGGCAACCATCGGTCAGATCTGCTTTGATCTGGATTCCTGCCTTGAGCAGAAGGTTGGACTTGACAGGCCCCTTCCAGCTCCATTATTCTCTGATTTTATTGTGCATCCTAGAAGAGCCAGCCAGGGTGGCCTTGGGCAAGCTGCACTGTCCTAGAGTGTCCCCAGAAGAAAGGAATGGCAAACCACTTCTGAGTACTCTCTACCTAAAATACCCTCAAAAGGGTTGGCACGAGTCAGAATTGACTTGACCGTTCACAATTATTGTTTATTATTACCAACCTTAGACTATATTGTTTGACTGGCAGAAAAAAAATACCATTGGTTTAATAGTTCAATTGAATTTTGAAAATAATTTTGAAAATAATACACTGATTAATTTTTTATAATATACAATTTTCTAAATTGCAAACCGCATTTGAGAAGAGTCATTCTGGCTTCTCCTAACCTGCTGTCACAGGTGTACTTATATATTTTTGTGTTTTTAATTTTCCTGGGCTCATTTTCCCTCAGGTATGGCAATGTAGGTCCTTTTGATTAGCAATAAGTATAAAAGGGCGTAGGAGTCAAAGATAGCATTCTTTGCATCAGCCTTCTCCAGTTTGGTGCCTTTGACTATACAGTCTTCACCATATTATTTGCATTTCTAATTAAATTAAAGAGCCTCGCGGCGCAGTGGTTAAAACGCTGTACTGCAGCTAAAACTGTGCTCATGACCTGGGGTTCAAATCCCAGGTAGCCGGCTCAAGGTTGACTCAGCCTTCCATCCTTCCGAGGTCGGTAAAATGAGTACCCAGCTTGCATGTAGCCTGTATAATTAAATTGTAAACCGCCCGGAGAGTGCTTGTAGCGCTATGGGGCGGTATATAAGTCCGATCAATCAATCAATCAATCAATCAATCAATCAATCAACCAATCAACCAACCAATCAATCAATCAATCAAAGCTGATGGGTTGCCTTTCCCCCCCATCCAAGTTTATTGTGGGTATTTTTTTTAAATCAGTTCAGTCCTTACTGCCCCCATATGTCACCTGAGCCATTTCCAGGGGAAGTCTTGGATCCCAGCTGGTACAGACCACATGGTTCCTCTTCCTGTTCCACTTTAACCATCACGTCAGAAAATCCTGAGCAGGAGAAAAGGAAAGAAATGGGGTGAAATGGGACAAACCAACCTCCTTGGCAAAAGAAGAGAAGTTTGGGTATCAAACTTCTGCAGCAGGGGTAGCCCTCCAGATGAGCCAACAACCCTCTCCCCTGGATACACTGGCGTGGGCAATGAAGGGTTGCAAGCCCAACAGCATCTGGAAAACCAAGCGTCCTCCACCAGTGGGGTAAAGATTCGCGTTTTGATTTCCTTACCTGCACCGTCTTGTGATGTAACCGCCATGAAGTCTTCTTGCTGGATTTTTGAGGGTTTGATTTAAGGAGGTCCACCCCCTGCTTCCATCAGTACCATGAGCCCATGGGTCCTTAACCCCTGCTTGCAATACATGTGAGGGTTGCAGCAACCTTTTGTCCCTTGAATCGGGCCATGATCAAGGAGTCTGTTGCCCGTCCATGGCAGACAGCCGTGGGGAAAAGCCAAATATTTCTCTTAAAACACCGCTGAGGAACCGAGGCTTTCAGCACCCGCCTCCTTCGCCTGTTCTCCGGCTCACACTCCCAGCACAGCCTCCCTTCCCGGGGATTCCTGCCTTTTTCTTGTAAGTGGGCTCCTACAGGAGATCTGCACATCCCACCTTTTCTTTTCTTTTTTTTAACCTTCCTGACGTTTATAGACAGCTTCCACTCCGGACCCCACTTCGGAAGTGATCCCTTGGACGGGTCCACCTCTTTTCTTGCATTTCTTCCTTTCCCCACTGCCTGTCATGTGACCGAAGCCAAGCCCGACTCCTGGCAAGGCCTTCATAATCGACGGCTAGAGAGCATGGATTCGGTTAGAGGGTTGCTCGCTCCCTGCTTGGGGAAGGGAGGGCAGGATTGGGCTCCTTAAAAAGGGAGGAGAAAGCCTGGGCAAAACGAAATTAAGAATTTTGCGGGACCTGAGCAGCTCACAGATTTATTTCAGGCTGACCTTGTAAGGATTGCACAAGCAACCCTCCACATTTTTTTTAATTTAACTTATATGCCGCCCACACTACCCGAAGGTCTCCAGGCGGCTTACAACATTTAAAATACAATAAAAAGGCAAAATAATTAAAATGCAATTAAAATATATATACTCTAAAAATTGCCATCGGACCCACAGCTGATATGATTTCAATTAAAAGCCTTCTGGAACAGGAAGGCTTTGACCTGGCGCCGAAATGTCATTTTCCACCCAACAGAAGGTTTAGTAGCAACAGTTAAAGAGAGGACCTGCCTTCGGTTCTTTTTTTAAGGAGAAGGGCAGGATAGAAAGATTTTAAATAATCGAATAAACAAAATTAAGAAGAATTGTGTCTGTCTCCATTTTCAGATAAGTCGAATGAAATAAAATAATTACTAATAACCAGCAACGAACATGTCGGTTGCTTAAGACAACTATGTTTTGTTTCCAGGTGCCCATTTAACTTCTTTTAGGTATATGCACCTCAGTCAATGCAGGTGATACATTTTTAAGGAATAAACAAAGGCCATCAATCAGCTTTTAAGTCACCCAGACAAGTTTATTAAGAAACCCTTCCCGCCCAAAAGCTAGCACCTGTAGTTTATAGTGAATGGTGTGGATTCAATTTGTCTCCTTTACCGCCCCCTCAGTCGTCTTCATTTTCCTAATTTCTTTTCTGCTGAAATCTTCTGTTTTCCTCAAAATACATCTATAGGGCAGTTCTTGGGCCGAAAAGGGCTGAGCATGATCTGGAAATACACTTACATTCTTACTATGGCAAAGATATATGGATCCCAACGTCAACTAATAACATGGGAGATGTATCTTGACTTCCACCACCTGCATCCTATTTCCACATACTGTACATTTCTGGGGGCAAGGAATTATCAGCTTTGCAAAATGGTGTAGCATCTCTCTTTGCACCGCCTGGAGAAAACTCAGTCGGAGTTCTTTTCCTTGAACAGCAAAAGCAGAAAGACTTCAAACTAAAAATACTAAGACACTGCCTTCACCTTTCCACAGCTTCTCAAGTCATGACGTCCTTACAAGTACTAATTGTGCCACCAAATTATACCCAGTTTCCCTGAAAATAAGCCCCAGCATGATTTTTTTAGGATGCTCATAATCTAAGCCCTACCCCCAAAATAAGCCCCATTAAAGTGAAACCCCGCCCTCCACCATTGTGCAGCAACCAGAAAAAGATGATGTGAGTGTATTTGAATAAATGTAGACTGTTGTACATAAAGAAAATAAAACATCTCCTGAAAATAAGCCCTAATGCATTTTTGGAGCAAAAATTAATAGAAGACCCTGTCTTGTTTTCACGGAAACACAGGTATCAGATTTATACATGAGAATTGTGCCAGCATAACACAGAAGAGAGGTGAGCACTACTAAAGGGTGTTCAGTATTAACAATCTTTGTTTCTAACAATGGTGCACTCCAGCAATCACAATGACAGATAACGAGTAGCAAGGGAATGTATATGTTATTTATTTCGTACATCTAGACCGCACCATTCCTCCAAAAATAAAATAAAAACCTGAAGGTGGCTTAGTAGCTTATAAAAAGAATAAAAACAAGTTCAACCAAATTGGACTGGGAAATAATTAAAAAAACATTAATGGGGAAAGAAAAAGGGTAGGAATTTGCTGCTGCTACGTGGTAACAGAAAATATCTCAATTAAAAATACAGATTTTCAGAGGTCAGAGTTTGCCAGTTTGACCCTAGGCCTACAACTGCTTTAGCAACATGCAAGAATTTATTTTTCCAGGGCTTTTCTCGGATTAAACTTCCTCTATGGTCTTGCTTTTTTTCCAGCCTGCAACCCCAGATCTGAATCCAGAGACACTTCCCCATCCCTCGCAGGCCCGCTCTCGGCTTGTGCCTCTCCATCTGTGTGGTTTCCCCCACAATCCCTTCACAAGACCTTCTCCCCAAATTTACTGCACGCTCCCCAGACCCCTCGCCATTCGGGTGCAAGTACCTCCCGCACAGCTACCAGCCAGGGGTGGGGTTGGGTTCCTAAAGCAAAAAACGTTCTCTGTCCCTTAAGAGCTGCCATGATGAGAGATTGTAAGGATCTCTGATCGGTTACATTGAAGAAATACAGCAGGGAGTTATATAAAAAAAGAGACCAGCTTGCAAAGGTGGTCGAGAGGGGGAAAACACACACATACGCACACAGTCCTAATCCATGTGGCAATGAGCAATCTGACCCTCTAAAGTCATGGTCTAGACCAGTGGTTCTTAACGTGGAAAAAACACACATACGCACACAGTCCTAATCTATGTGGCAATGAGCAGTGTGACCCTAGTCTAAAGTCATGGTCTAGAGTCTAGAGACATAAGCAGAACGACAGGAGATGCCAATATTCCTTCTATAACCGACTTCTTCTCAAACCCTTGAAAGAACTGGCAGCTTTCTCCCTTCAGAACAAAAACTGAGCAGGGATCGGCTTCCTTTGGCAGCAGTTGCTGCCATAGGGTTTTTAAACAGGAGCAGAAAAATCTCCTTCCTCCTATTTGAACGGCTTATTCTAAACTTCCTTCCTTTAACAGTCCTGAAGGAAGGGCATCTATGGCTCTTAGCCTGATTTGACAGGAATATTAACATATCCCTTCCTCAAAAGTAGAGACACAGAAGTTAATGCATCAAGTAGTCACTCTTACTAGGTTCGAATTGATTCCTTTCAGAATCTGACCAAGTAGCCTTGAAACAGTACAGAGCTGGTGAACATAACATGTGTTATGCGCTACGATGATCCAATGCAGGAGACAGTGCTGGCTTAGAAATTAATCAACACCATACAGTCAGTCACTAAGACTTCAGAAAAACAACTCATTTCAGGAAGCAAAACTTCAGCTTACTAAGCATGTTAACACCTTGATTTAAAATATCTATATGTCACCTTTCTATCCAAGACGGCTTACATTATTAAAAGAAGCAATATTAAAAAGAAGTCTCTCTCTCTCTCTCTCCTGCAGTCATACGGATTTATGCAGAGTGGTCTAAATCACAACCAACAAAGGACCTTCCTTCCCTTGGTGAGGTTTCAGAATACACCTTCCTCACTTCCATGTCCAGTCAACCCATAACTTACTTGTTTTATTCACAACCCAGTACCCAGAATCCTGCTCATGATTCAACTTGCCCATATGACTTCAATGGTGTGGAACAGGTCTTCAAATAGTTATAAATTTAAGAAGTTGGTGTGAGCATTTACTACTGCACACAAGGCATGTGACCCAATACGCAACAGCATATCTTTATGCTGAATTCTTGTATGGTCACCAGACTTCAAATTTGACATTTAGAGTGGTGGGCTTGCGCTAGCACAATTTCAGCTGGATTGTGACCTCCGGAATATAAGAAGTTACGTGAGTATAGAAAATGGATGGAATTTCTTTAATGTTTCTTCCTGTTGTTTCTTCCTTTTTAATACATTTACATTATTCATATTTCCTGTATTTTGTATGTTAACAGAAAACGTAAAAAGAACTTCATTGGTATTGTGATTTGTCTGTCACTGGATGACATACATGTGTTGGGTTGCATACAGTACATGGTACATTTTTGGTATTTTTCATGGAATGGTGGATTTATGAAATCTTTTGTTGTGTCTGCCTGCTTATAGGATGTCTTAATTTGAACACTATTTCTTCCCTGCATGGACATGCTAGTGGGTCTCAAAATCTGAAGTGGAAAGCAAAGCACTTCCCACAGTCCTGGCATCTGTGTGGTTTTTCTCCTGTGTGGAGTCTCTGGTGGGTAATTTTTCAAAGAAAATGCGACATTTAATCTGTGCACATCATATTCAGAACCAAAAATTAGAAATAGAAAACAAAAATGTTGTGGTACCTTAAAGCAAAACCATATGTCATTAAAAGAGGGGATGGATTAACAAGAAGGATATTGGTTTAGGAGGGTAGTCCTATTATACACTGTTCAGTGTTACATATTGAAGTACAGATGTTACAATATTTTTATTTTCTAATTTTTTTTGTTTTGTCTGAATATCTAATAGATAAAAAATTGTGAACTGAAAGGAAAATGATTCCTGATGTGCTGCAATTTGTAGAGTCTCTCCCCTGTGAAAGTTATGTGAGGCATCACAAGGTATGACCTCCAAGCAAAATATCAGACTGACATCTGTAGGGTTTCTGTCCTGTGTGAACTTTCTGGTGTCTGACAACGTCTGCTTTCCGGGGAAAACATTTTCCACATTCCTGGCATTCATAGGATTTCTCCCTCGTGTGGATTCTCTGGTGCTTCACAAGGACTACTTTCTGAGCAAAACACTTTCCACATTCTTCACATTTGTATGGTTTCTCTCCTGTGTGGATTCTCTGATGGATCACAAAATGTGCCTTTTGTGCAAAACATTTTGCACACTCCTGGCACTTGAATGGTTTCTCTCCTGTATGGATTGTCTGATGTCTCACTAGTTGTGACTTCTGAACAAAACATTTTCCACACTCCTTGCATTTGTATGGTTTCTCTCCTGTGTGGATTGCCTGATGTGTCACTAGTTGTGAGTTCTGAGCAAAACATTTCCCACACTGCTCGCACTTGTACGGTTTCTCTCCCGTGTGGATTCTCTGGTGGTTCAAAAGGACTACTTTCTGAGCAAAACATTTCCCACACTCCTGGCAGCCAAATGGTGTTTCTCCTCTATGGACTTTCTGATGTCTTACTAGTTGTGACTTCTGAACAAAACATTTTTCACACTGCTTGCACTTGTACGGTTTTTCTCTTGTGTGGACTTTTTTATGACACACAAGCTGTAAATTAGAAAGAAAACATTTCTCACACTCCTGGCATTTGTATGGTTTTTCACCTGTGTGGGTTCTCTCATGCTTCCGAAGATTGCAAATCTCAGCAAAACATTTCTCACACTCCTGGCATTTGTATGGCTTTTCTCCTGTGTGAACCCTAAGGTGCCTTGCTAAGCGTGAATTGAAAGGAAAACCTTTCCCACACTCCTGGCATTTGTATGGTTTCTCTCCTGTGTGGAATGTCTGAGGTCTCATATTTCTGGAATGTTGTACACATTTTTCATGCTCTTGGTGTTCATGTGGTTTCTCTCCTGTTGGCAGACCCTGGTGATTCACAACGTTTACATCCTGAAGAAAACATTTCCCAGAGACTTCACATTTAAAATGTTTCTTTCCATGGGAAATATTGCAACCTGTAAGTGCCATCCTTTGGACAAAGCATTTCTCAGCCACAGTGTATTTGTGGGATTTCTCTGTGGGATGATGTTCCTCCCCTCCATTGGTTTGCTGATGTTTGGCAAGATCCAATTCAATGCAGGCCTTTGTTTCTCTCCAATTATCTGTGAATAAGAAGGAGAAGCAGAAAATAAATTCAATCCTGGTATTAAGAAATAACCTCAAGAAGAAAAAAAAGATGCAATAAATTATGAGGACGCAGTGGGGAAAATGACAATGAGACATGGCACACCTTTCTCCTTTTACTTCTTCTTGCTGCCTTTTAGCTCTAAAAGCACTTTGTAACTTTTATCCCTGTCTCATCTTTTGGATAATTTTGAATTGGTTTCACGTGTGCATGAGATTTGGAAGAGGGACAAAAAAATAATCTAGCTTGGTTGAAGGCAGCATCTGAATCCTGGCTCTTCAGATAAATGGATGGCTCACTCACCTGCCAGCTCAGCGGTAATGCTTTCACTTCACTTTCCTCAGAGCCATATTTATTGATTGATTGACTGATTGATTGATTCATTGATTGGTTGATTGATTGATTGATTTTTATGCCACCTATCTGGACCAACAGTCCACTCTAGGTGGCTTCCAATATAAAATCAGAAAGTAAAAACACTGTCTAAACCAAAGCGACTACAATAAAATAAAATTAGAAAAAGTAAGGAAAAGTCAAGAATAGGCTGGAGGGAAGGCCTGGATAAACAACCATGTTTTTAATTGGGTTTTAAAGATGCCCAGTGTAAGGGCTGCGCGAACCTCTGGAGGGAGATTGTTCCAGAGGCAAGGAGCCACCGCCGAGAAGGCCCGGTTTTGTGTCTTCTCCTTCCGGGCCTTTCTCGGCGTCAGGCTCCTCAGCCTCACCTCCTGGCTCGCGCGGGTGATCCGGGTAGCCATGAAGATCCAGGACACATGGTTTCTCTTCCTTCACTGTCACCTCAGAAAATACGGAATCACAGAAAAGAGACAAAACAAGGTAGTGGGCAGGGAGGCAGTCATAGAATTGGCTGCAGGAATGGTGGAGTCACAAAATCCTAGACGTGGAGGGATCCCAAAGGTCATCCAGCTCAACCCCTTCCCAATGCAAAGGGCTCCCTCACCTGACTGCTCACCAGCAACACTTGCACTTCCTTGACGCCCCTGGTTAAAGAGCCCCTCTTCCTCCTCCGGTTTTATGACAAGGTTAGGAACTCCTGCGTGGAAGGAGGGAAGTGACAACAGGTGGCCATCAATGAACAAGATGTTTCGTCACCTGGCGGGTGACAGGAATCATAAAACAATGGCATCACAGAGCCTTGGAATGTCCCAAAGTTCATGTCCCCCCCCCTCTGGCAATGCAGGTACATGAACCTCACCTGGCCGGTCTGCAGCGATGCTGGTCCTTTCCTCGGCTCGCGGACTGTCCTGCTGCTCTTCCTCCTCTAGCTTTACAACAATTTCGGGAAACTCTGAATCAAAGGGAAATGGCAAGAAAAGGAGCTTAAGATGGCCACAGTCCTTTGTGAACTGAAGAGCTTTAAGGACCACAGAATCCTAGAACTGTAGAGTTAGAAGGGACCCGATCCGGCCAGGCCCCGGTGGGAAAACGATGCGAACCGCTCCCCTCACCTGCTTGGTCCCAGGAAACTCTTGCACTTTCTACGGATTCCTGTTTGCACGTCTGCTCTTCCTCCTCTGGCTTTACGACAACATCAAGAAATCCTGAATTGAAAGGAAAGAGGCAAGAAGAAATGGTCAGCAAGGGTGCCATATTTCATTCGTTCATTCACTGGGTGCAAGCATCAATCAATCGTAGAATTGCAGAGCAGGGAGAGGCCAGAAAGATCAATAAATCCAGTCCCTCTACCGGATGAACATTTATCCCACCTGACTGGCGAAGAGCAGCATCTCTGCTTTCCTCCGATCCCTGGTTGCAAAACCCTTCTTCCTTCTCTGACTTTATGGCAATGTCCAGAAATCCTATAGGAAATTAAAAAGGCAAGAAAAGATAGTCAACAGGATTGAAATGAATTCATCAATTAATTGCCTGGGAGCGACAAACACTTGAAAATTTGGTCACGCTGGCTTTGGCTGATGGGAACGGTAGTTCGAAACATCTGGAAGGCAACAGAAATGTAACCCTCAATTTAACCATTCAGCTATTTAAAAGATGAATTATTTTTAATTTAAGTCCTCCTGATCAAAGTACATCCCCTACCTGTATACTCCCGAAAATTGCAGATAGCAAATACTGTATATTCCGGGAAAAAATCATTGGCAGGAGTCTACAGTCTACACAGACTGGCTCAGGGGAAGAGTTGTTTAATGCTGGATGAGTGTTATAATGCTATACTGATATGTTTTTGTGTTTTTAAATGGTGTTAATTCTGTGTTGTTTTAATGTGACAACTTATTTAATGCTGTCCTATGTTATATTTTTGAAATGTCTACTGTGAGCTACCTTGTGTCCTGCAAGGAAGAGAAATAGGGGAATCCTGGGTTACAGGAAAGAGGCAATAAGACCTGGTCAACAATGATTCAAGATTTCCTCCCTGAATGCAGATATCATAACATTATGGTGTCACACAACTGCAGAGCTAGAAGAGACCTGAGAGCAATCTTGCTCAAGCACCTCTCAATGCAGTTGAACCACTCATCTGCCATGCTTGGACCTTCCTCAGATTGCTGGCTGTAACACCCCTGTTCCTCTTCTGCCTTTACAATGATGTTGGGGAAATTCTGTATTGAGGAAAACAGAAGAGGTGCCTAGCAGCGCCGATCTATTTTTTTCCCCATTAGACGGGTAAAGCAAGCAACCTTTGAAAATGCCGGCTTGAACTGATGGGACAGCTACGACAGACTTCTGGAGGTTACTTGACTAAAACCTTCAGATCTGACACGCAGAACTAGGTTCAAAAGGCAGATACTTTTAATTGAAGAATCCTGAGTCCAGGAATTGCTCCTGAACCCCTGTACCAAATGACATCCACAATTCTTCCCCGGCCACTCCTGTTTATCCCTCACCCTTCACAAACTTTTTTCATTTCAGCAAGATAATTCAGGGCAGATTTCAGCCAACTTCTTGTTGCTGTTTTTTAGACATTGAGAGTTAGGGACGCTTACCGGTAGATCAGCAACTGCCAAGAGCTCTAATCCGGACTGCCTTTCCGCTGAGATCAGTGTAATAATGGTACAGGAAGGACTGGCAACACTCAGCATGAAAACCACATTCTATGCTGTCTTCCACAAAGAAGTGCTTTTGAATCCTTGGGCTGCTAGGCCTCCCAGACTCAGCACTTATCCAGAGCCCCCATCCACAGAGAAAATTTTGGAAATGTGACATAACTCCAGTGCCAAAAGGGGGAGGTTTTCCTACCACCATTTTCTGCTACCCTGTGTATGCTTCCGCTAGGAAGAAGGAACACCCCCTCAGTCCCTATGATTCCTGGGAATTACCACAGTTGCTTCAAAGGAAGGGAAGCCTCGCTATCAATTAGTGTCTATAAAGGGAATATCTCACTAAACTATCCTTCATGCGGGTTCTAATCCCATTCATAGGCACTATAATTTAATACCACTTTTAAAAATATGTCAGGATTTATTTTATGATTACACAAATCTTAATTCCTGTTGATCATTTATTGGAATTTTGTTAAAGTATTTATCTCCTTTTTGAATAGCTGCCTGCACACACACATATGCTTGGAGAGAAGGATTAGACAAAAAATGGTCACTAGGTCAGATACAGAAGAAATACAGACTGCGATGATTAATTACAGGAGGCATAATGCAGGTAAAATAATGAAAGTGATCTTTGACAAAGCTATGTTGGTGGTCCTGGCACTAGGAATACATTGCTAATAACAGAGTAGAAGCTCCACAAGACAGTACTGCAACAGGAGCGCTTTGAAAATGCAAGTAGCTATATCAGAATTTATTTATTTATTTATTTAATGTATATCCCACCTATCTAGTCAATTAAGACCACTCTAGGCGGCTTACAACAAAATATAACAATATAATTAAAAACTATTTTATATAAGGGGAAAAACTTTGGACAAGATGGGATAGACACTAGGAAAAGGAGAGAGGGGGAAATCAGGAATTGGCTGAGGGGAAGGCCTGCCGAAACATCAGTGTTTTTAGTTGTTTTTTAAAAATATCCAGTAAGGGAGCTGCGCGAATATCAGGGGGGAAGTTATTCCAGAGGCGAGGCAAATGTTATGCATGATCTGTTTCTTCTGCAAAAATCTAAGTTAATAGCTCCCGGTAGCCCATCCTTCACCTGAGCTGGTCCTTGAGAAGGTTCCCGATTCACTCTCATCCCAACCGCATGGCTTTTCCTCTTCTTCCAGCTTGACTGTCACATTAAGAAACCCTGATCAGGAGAAAAGGGTGAGGAAATGGAATGAAGAGGGAGAGATTGACCTCCAAGCCGCACCCCCCAGATGTTGCTTTTTAACCATTTTTTTTTGTGCAAAAGTGGTGGCTCTCCAGACGCTGTTAGACTGCAGTGTCTTCCCTCAGCCCTCCCCATCACTGATGATGGTGGCAAGTGAAGACCTCTCCAGTCTAACAAGATATGGAAGACCACACCTTCTTCACTCCTGCTCTAGAGTTAAGTACAAATAGGTAATTCATATCCTTTCTCTTTCAGTGTTCTCTCACCTATGTTGTGCTGCGATATATTCTCCATTTTCTCCAAGATGGGGTGATCCAGAAAGAAGGTGTCCTCATCAAACCAGGATATCAGCCCAGGTTTTATAAACAGAAGTCTTGTTCAAGAGGATGGCCACCTGATGACCATGTCGATCATTACGTTGTCACTTTGGAGACAGAGCAAAGAATAGCAGTTACATCACAGAAGACCTCCGGAAAAGGCTGAGAGTCTGTGACCTGAAATGAACAACAAGAAAGTGGGACTGAGGATTCTTTGTCTTCCTCAAGGACAAGAGACATCGGTAGGGGAAAACCAAACCCCAAAGAGAACACATGTTAGTTGGGAACTTTTCAGTTGTATCATGTCCACTAAAGAACAATTTCAGTTTTAGAACCACTTAACTTCAGAACAAATTCATTGCAATCTCTTGCAGGCAAATAAGGGGTGCCATTAACTGGACATGTTCCACTTCCATACAGTATTTAGAAAGTAATAGAAAGAACTGGGAGCAACTGATGTTGAGGGCAGAGGAGGAGTGCCATTAACTGGATGTGTTCCACTTCCATATTTAGAAAGTAATAGAAGGAACAGGGAGCAACTGATGTTGAGGGCAGAGGAGGAAATCCCCTCACCTCTTCCTTCCATAAACTGTTAGAAGACAGACAGGGAACCTGTGGCCTTTAAAAATAAAGGACTACATCTCCCATCATCCTCATCTTATGCTACTGGGCTGGAGTTGAGGGGACTGGGAATACAACACCTGTGTGGCTACAGGTGCTCCAGCCTTGCTTGATCAGACAAACTGTATATGTTTCTTGTAGAATTACATACAAGGAACATCCTACAGTTTTATTCTCTCAAACCGAACCCTGATTCCTGCATGATTTCCAGGAGAACTGTGGGGGGAAAGCTGCATGGCATGAGGAAGAATATCAAACCCTTCCTTGTGGCTTCAGCTCTCGTTCTAAATTTGGTCCCAACGCTTCTGTCCCAACATTTTATTTGATGGAATCACCCTTAGCATGCAGCGGCCAAGGGGGAAAAGGAAGAATAGCTCGAAATGCCATCCTCTCAGGCTGTGTATCCTCCTCCCAACATCTCGCCTCTGCTCCCTACCTCTGGGTGTCTTTTGCAGAAGCCCAGGCAGGAGCTGCTGAATCAAGAGGAGAAGGGCGGGAAAGCCAAAAGAATATGCAGAAGGGGCATTGTGGGCAGCCTAGCTTCTCTCCAAATCCCCTGAAAAAGCGGGTGTGGGTGGGTGGGTGGATCGTCTTCTCTACTGCAACCCTAACCCTCCCCGCCTCTCTCTTTCTCTCCCCACCAGATCACCTCTCCTCCCCCTGCTTCCCTTCCCCTCCACAGCCCCCCTTCCCTGTCTTCCTCGTCTCCTCGCTGGATCCTGCTTTCTGAGCTCAGGCCCTGCCCCAAGGGCGCCCCCCCCCTTCCTGACCTCCCTCGACAGAAGCCGGTTGCTGCCGCAAAAGGACAGGCGCCGCTGGACATGAAGCCGCCCCCCGTTCGCCGGCTCGCCGCTCCGGGTTTGCGCTTGGGACCGAGCACGCTTCCTACTTCCAATCACGTGACTTCGTTCTCCACCTCCCGTCACGTGACAGCAGCCTATTTCCCCCGCAAGGCAAGGGGAGCTGCCACCCTTCGAAGTCTGAGCTCATGGAGACAAGACAGCGTCCTTTTTCTTTGGCTGTTTTTGGGGAGTGCCGGCGAGTAGCAGCTGTCGAAAAGCCCGATCTTGCCCGGGAGAGAAAGCTGCACCCTTTCTTTCTTTCTCCCCCACCCCCGACCGAAAGGGTTCCCTCTTGCTATGGGGCTGGAGAGCCTTGCCTTCAATGGTACTTAACCTTGGTTACTCAGGTGTTTTTTTGAACTGCAACTTTTCTTTGGCTGTTTTTGGGGAGTGCCGGCGAGTAGCAGCTGTCGAAAAGCCCGATCTTGCCCGGGAGAGAAAGCTGCACCCTTTCTTTCTTTCTCCCCCACCCCCGACCGAAAGGGTTCCCTCTTGCTATGGGGCTGGAGAGCCTTGCCTTCAATGGTACTTAACCTTGGTTACTCAGGTGTTTTTTTGAACTGCAACTCCCAGAAACGGAGCCTTGCCTTCAATGGTTCTTAGCCTTGGTTACTCAGGTGTTTTTTTTGAACTGCAACTCCCAGAAACCCCAGCCAGCACAGCAGGTGGTGAAGGCTTCTGGGAGTTGCAGTCCAAAAACACCCGAGTAACCCAAGGTTAAGAATCACATGTAGAGTTCTGCTCCCTTATTTATTTAACTTATATGCCGCCCACTAGAGTTCTGCTCCCTTATTTATTTATTTAACTTATATGCCGGCCACGCTACCCAAAGGTCTCTGGGCAGCTTACAATAATTAAACTTCAATTAAAATACAATAAAAGATAAAATGATTAAAATACAAACCTTGGTGGGTTTGGCAAGGGCCCCCCCGAAAGGCGGGTCCCTGACCCGAGGGGTTTGCAGCTAAAATGGGATGGGATGGCCATCGCTGAATGACGGGTGGTAGGAGGTTTTAAGTATCAAAGTCAAACCAGAGCGTCTTCAGTTGAATCAAGCAGCGGATGATGGGAGAGACGCTTCCCTGCTTCTCAGAGTAGAACCTACACCAGAGCTGGCCCTGCCAAGGGACACAGTGATGCAACCACCTCATGACTGCACACAGGGAGAGGCTACAGTCCAGTGGCTGATGTATCAATAATCGCTGTTCCACTACAAAAAGTATTCTTCTAGCAATGGAGAACGGCTCAGATCAAGGACCACAGGTGCCCAGGGAATCCTGCACACCCTTCTCTTTATTCCTGGGAATTTGATAGTGCTATCCATGTTCCCGGGGCGCAGAATCACTGCCCCGCAGAGGGAACTGCATCACTCCATAGTTACTGCATGCTTCCTGACAGATTTGGTTCTCTGCAGCACTTTGAATGCCCGGACAGGTGGGGGGGGGAAGCTGAAGTTTCCTCCTACAGGACCCCGACAACACCCACCACACTGTTCAAATATGTAGCAGCCCAGCATGCTATGCATGGGCCCATTAACAACACACTTGGTCACATGAGCTGCTAGATGGCTCAATGGTTTGGGAGTTCAGTTCTCCCACTGGGCCTCCTTGACGGGGGCTGGATTCAGTAATCTATAAGGTCCCTTCCAGTTTTGCAGTTCTAAGATTATTACAGAGATGATAATGATCCTCTTTAGAAGAGAAAAACATCTCTAGGAAAACTAATTTGTTTGTTCACTTGTTCTTAAGCAACCAATCAACAGCTCCCTTTCTTTCCCACCGCTAGGTGCTTGACCGTCTTCCCTCTGGGCTACTTTTATCAGTTAGTTCTTGACATGCATACTGTATATACTCTGCCCTACGTTTTGCTGTGTAACCACACAAAACTCAACAGACATGAGGAATGCTAAAATAAAACTTATCATTTACTGTCTGTTCTTTCCCTTGATACACCAGTTTGTTTTCAAGACTGACTTCTGCTGACTTCAATTTTCATCTAATTCTTCACACTAGGCTCCAATTTAATACTGCCATCAAATGCTTATTTTCTGTGCCATTTATGGGGTTGGGAAGGTTAAAAGAGTCACATTTGTCTCAGGTCTGATGAGCTACAGCTGAAAATGAGTGTGGTAAATATAGTGCATAAATTGGTGCTGTTATTGAACAAGTTCAGCCTGGTTTCAAATCCTTGCTCAGCCTAAGCAGTTCACTAAGTGGTTTTGTGTGAATTGGCAGCCCTTGGCCTACATTACCTCAGAGACTACTGTGAAAATGAAAGATGCTAGTATTCATTCATGAATGCCCCTTGAGTTAACAAGACAAGGAGAAGATAATGGTAGTAAAGAAAAGGAAAATACTTTTTGGAGTCAAGAACAACAGAAAAATCATTCTTTAATACAAGTACGTATCTGAACACCATGCCAAACATCCCTCCATCATGGTCAGACACAAAAGAGGAAAGAGAGGTTAATTTAATTTAGAAACTACCCATGGAATATGCCAAAATCAAAAAAACTTCTTTTGACATAATGTCTGTTTAAATTGATAGTAGGACCATGAGATTCGTACCTAGTTTCATTTATCCACTGCCTGGAAATATTAAATAACAAACAAACAAACAAACACACAGTGTATCATGAGAACTGGCCACTAGATGGTGATACAGACCATGTTAAGTACTTTTTTTGCATTTTCAGAGCATGGATAAGTGAATCAGTGGATACTGATCCTGTGGATAAGGGGATCCTACTGTATATAGCAGACCTGGGCAAAGTGCGGCCCAAGGGCCACATACGGCCCACGAGCCACTCCTGTCCGGCCCGCGGACATTTTTGAACATCAAAACCATTTATAGCTTTTTGTTTAAAATTGATCAGTCGCTTATCTTTAACATACCACAAAAAGCCTCTTTAGTATTTGTGAAGATTAACAAGTTTAAAATAAAAACAATCATAACATCACTGTTTCATTTTATTTTTAAGTAAAGTTGGTTCGGCCCACGAACACAGTTCAGATTTTGTGCCCCCCATAGAAATTAATTGCCCACCGATGGTATATAGCATGTATATATTCGTGCTTTTCTGCCTCTGTGGGGATGATGGTGCGTTGAGCTGATCTCCTGCGGATACTGTGGTCCTACTTGTGTTGTTTCCCACCATACCAGCATTTCCATGTTTTCTCTCCAGGGTGGACTCTCTTTTGCTACAAAGATGGGGATTCCAGAAAAAATATTTTCCACATTCCAAACATGTGCTGTTTTTCTTTTGTTTGGAGATTTTCATGCATCTGAAGAGCTGATATCTTAGTAAAACATTTCTCACATGCTTGGCAATTGTATGGTTTCTCTCATGTGTGGACTTGTCTATGCCTCACAAGCTGTGTATCATAAGTAAAACATTTCCCACACTCCTGACACCTGAATGGTTTTTCTCCTGTATGGACTCTGTGATGAATCACAATTTGTGTCTTCCAAGCAAAACATTTCCCACACTCCTCACATTTGTATGGTTTCTCTCCTGTGTGGACTCTACTGTGCCGCACAAGGTGCGACTTCTCTACAAAACATTTTCCACATTCCAGGCATTTATATGGCTTTTCTCCTCTGTGGACTTTTTCATGTGTCCGAAGGCTTGATACTTGAGTAAAACATTTCTCACAAGCCTGGCATTTGTATGGCTTCTCCCCCGTGTGGCTTCTTTTATGCCTCACAAGCTGGTTATTGTAAGCAAAACATTTCCCACACTCTGGACACTTGAAGGGCGTCTCTCCTGTGTGGACTCTGCAATGGGCCACAAGTTCTGTGTTCCAAGAAAAACATTTGCCACACTTCTCACATTTGAAGGGTTTCTCTCCTGTGTGGACTCTTTTATGCCTCACAAACTGTGTATTGTAAGCGAAAGATTTTCCACAGTCCTCACATTTGTATGGTTTCTCTCCCGTGTGGACTCTTTTATGCCTCACAAGGTGTGTATTGTAAGCAAAACCTTTCCCACACTCCGGGCATTTGTATGGTTTCTCCCCAGTGTGGACTCTCTTATGCTGTACAAGGTGTGAATTCTCTACAAAAGATTTTCCACATTCCGGGCATTTATATGGCTTTTCTCCTCTGTGAACTTTTTCATGTGTCCGAAGGCTTGATAACTGAGTAAAGCATTTCTCACATGCTTGACATTTGTACGGTTTCTCTCCTGTGTGGACTCTTTTATGCCTCACAAGATTTGCATTGACAGCAAAATACTTCCCACACTCCTGACACTTGAATGGTGTCTCTCCTGTATCTCCTGTATGGCCTCTGAAATGAACCATGAGTTGTTGTTTCCAAGCAAAACATTTTCCACACTCCTGGCATTTGTATGGTTCCTCACCTGTGTGGACTCTTTTATGCCTCACAAGCTGGGTTCTATGAACAAAACAGGTATCACACTCCTGACATCTGAATAGTTTCTCTCCTGTATGAACTCTTTTATGCCTCAAAAGTTGTGTTCTCTGAATAAAAGATTTCCCACACTGCTGGCATTTATACGGTCTCTCCCCTGTGTGGAGTCTCCCATGGTATTCAAAGTTTGCTTTCTGAGAAAAGTATTTCCCACACTGAAGGCATTTATAAGGTTTCTCCCCTGTATGAGCTCTGAGGTGTATCACCAAATGTAAATTTTGAGTGAAACATTTCCCACAGTGTTCACATTTGTGTGGTTTTTCTCCTGAGTGAATTCTCTTATGGATCACAAAGACTGAACTGGAAGCAAAACATTTCCCACAGTAATTGCATTTATATGGTTTCTCACCTGAATGGATCCTCTTATGCCTGATGTAGTGGTACCTGTGCGTAAAACATTTCCCACACTCCTGGCATTTGTACGCCTTCTCACCTACATGGACTTTTTTATGTGTGACAAGCTGGTAACTATGAGTAAAACATTTCTCACATGCAAGGCATTTGTACAGTTTTTCTCCTGTGTGAACCCTCTGATGGCTTGCTAAGTGTGAATTGCAAACAAAATATTTTCCACAGTCCTGGCATTTGTATGGTTTTTTCCTTGTGTGAACTGCCTGATGTCTCACAGGGTTAGGACTCTGAGCACTATTTTCATGCTCTTGGCATTCATGTGCTTTTCCTCCTGAAGCAAGACTATGGTGTGCGTCGCTAGGAAAACATTCTCTAGGAACTTCATATATACTGTAGACACTATTACGATCTGCCAGCATCATCTGTTGGACAAAACACTTCCCAGGCACAGTGTATTTGTGGGAGTTCTCTGTGCGACTATGTTCCTCAGCTCCATTGGTTTGCTGGTGTTTGGCAAGATCCAATTCAGGGTAAATCTTCGTTTCTCTCCAGTTATCTGACAATAAGAAAGAGAAGCAGAAAATAGTTATGAAAACCTAAAAGGGGAGGGGAAATAGCGTGATGCGCCCTTTTTTTCTTTATATATTCCTGTTGCCAGGAAGGTGAATGCCTTATTATTCTGTGGAGCAATTATAAGAAGCATTTCTCAAGCATTCAGATTTTAGCACAGCTTCGTCTCTATGAATTTTGTTTTTCTTTTCTTTAGTTTTTTGGTAGCTTTATTGTGTGCTGTAGTCATGACAGCAAAATGAAAACTCACACAACGTCAGAATAAAATCCATGGGAACAAACAACTACCTTTGAGTAGAGGTGCCTTCATGCTTTGTTTTCTGACTTGACACAGGGAGTGGGAGTGCAATGAAAATCTAAGAGTTGGAGGTGACATGGCTGAGCCAGCATCAGAAACCGTGTTTTACTTAGGATCACAGCTCCTTGAGGGCACATACGGCTTAATTATGAAGAATGTTCAAGACAGGGAAGGTCAAAGACAGTTGTCAACTATATATGATGCCCCGCTTCTCATTTCCACATGGGTCACCCCAATCTTGCAAAGCAGTATGAGTGACCCCATCTTCTGGTACATGTCAAATTGGGGAGGATTTCTGCCTGTGCCTTGTTTACATATACAGTTGTGCCCCACTTTACGATTCCCCGCATTACGATGAATCCACTTCACGATGACGTTTAACAATGGTCTAAATGGGGAATTTTCGGTTTGCAATGATTGGTTCCCTGCTTCGGGAACCGATTCTTCACATTATGACAATCTTTACAGCTGATTGTCGGGTTTTCAAAATGGCCACCGAGTGATTAAAATGGCTCCCTGCTGTGTTTAGGGACAGA
>NW_018152089.1:64939-75095 GCF_900067755.1 Pogona vitticeps
TGGTGCCTCGCATAACGAGCGCCCCGTTTAACAACGAATCTGCATAGCGATGCAGATTTTGCGATCGCAAAATCGATCACATTGCAATGTTTAAATAGGGAAAACATCACATTGCGATGATCAGTAAGTGTTTCGCTTACCAATCTTCGCATCGCAATGTTTTAAAACAGCTGATCGGCAGTTCCAAAATGGCCGCCCGCAGCAGTTTCGCACCGATTCCTCGCTTATCGAGGTGGCAAAAATGGCGGCCGGATGGAGGATTTCTGCATAGTGGTGAGTTTTTGCCCCAGAGGAGGTTTTTCGTTCCGTATAGCGACGTTCCCGGATAGCAACGATTTATCCGGAATGGATTATTGTCGCTATGCGGGGCACCACTGTACAGGGCTCATTTACCATAAAGCAACTCCCCGTGTTTCTTTCCCCCACCACCTATTTTTGTGTGCCATATTTAAAAAAAGAAAGAGGATAGATCTGACCACCATCTCCATGTTTGAGTACTTACCGTACAGATAAGAATTTCTAACATATTCATTCCAGTTTTATTACACCTATTATGTCTTTTACGTTTTTCTCCTTCTTTTCAACAGGATATATTTTACAAGAAGCCACATAGCTAGCTGGTTAGTTTTGAAAAATCATTACCAAAATATATCTGTAGGAGTTGCTTGACCACAGAAACATACACGGGCTTGCAAAAATGAGGAGCCATCAAAGAAAAGAAGAAACTTTAATTCAGTATTGACTTTGTTGGGTTCAAAACGGGACTTTGAATGGCCAATCATGTGCCCCCCAAAGGACCAACCCCAGGGGAATGTTTCCAGCAACATACACACACACTCCTTGGATTTCAAGGATCTGGTCCTGCAAAACACCCCCTCCATCATAGCCAACAGGGAGACTGCTAGATCAGGGGTCTCCAAACTTTTCAGTATGAGGGCCACATTATATATTTTACACATTTTTGAGGGCCGAAGGGGGAGGAAACAGGTTTATAATGTATGAATAATTTTTATTTGGATCAACAAACTTGGATCAACAATACTACAATATTAATGGGAATGATGGAACTGCTTGTTTAATTTCAAAATACAGTGGTGTCTCGCTTAACGATTGCCTCGTTTAGCGATGAATTTGCATAATGATGTGTTTTTTTAGAAAATAATATGCACCGTATAACGATGTTTCCTATGGGCGATTTTCGCTTAGCGAAGTTTGGGACCATGCTTCGCATAACGAATGTGATTTTAGGTCCCCTGCTTCACTTAACGATGTTTCTTTTTTCAATTAAAAAAGTGTCTTAGAAGGGTCAAAAACGGTTCTAAATGCTTGGATTTGTTAGAGGACCCCCTAAGTCATGTGCAAACCTGATTTGGCTTTGATCTGACTTTTCGTTAATTTATGGTTAATTTTTTTTTCCGGCCCATAGGAACCAATGGACCTGTCAAAATCTGACAGCTCCATGCTTTCCTATGGGGGAAGAAGAAATTCACAAAAAATTAATGAAGACTCAGCAACTGTTCTAAATTCTTGGGTTCGTTAGAGGACCCCCTAAGTTGTGTGCAAACCTGATTTGGCTTTGATCTGAACTTTCGTTAATTTATGGCGAATTGTTTTCTCCCCCATAGGAAAGCATGGAGCTGTCAGATTTTGACAGGTCCATTGGTTCCTATGGGCCAAAAAACAAAAATTCACCCGTTTTATAATGAATGAATAAGTTTTATTTGGATCAACAAACTTGGATTAACAATACTACAATATTAATGTGAATGATGGAACTGCTTGTTTAATTTCAAAATATTGCCAAGCTGAGGTTTCAAGCCTGAGGAGCCAATGACTAGAATGGACTGAAGATGCTCATCAGATAAACTTGCTCGATAATTGGACTTGGCATAATTTATTTTTTAAAAGGTTTGTTCACACGAGTATGTTGTACCAAAGACTGACACAAATCCGCAAGCAAATTGCTTCAAATTTGGAAAGTGCTCAGGCTGCAAAGATTTATAAAATTGGATCAGATTTCCTTTTTTTATACAGGTCTTTCACTCTAGCCACCTAGAGTGGTCCTAACCGACTAGATAGGTGGGATATAAATAAAATAAATAAAATAATAAAATAAATAAAAATAATTGTCATTTGACTAAAGATCAAAAATTTCCATTTGAAACTGACTTTGAACTTTTTCAACATTGCAGTCAAAAGGATTTTTAAACAACCTTATTTCATTGGTTTTTCCATCAAGATCAGAAAATCGTTCCTGAAATTGTTTTCGCAAGTCAGAAATTAATTTTGTTGCAACTGAAGAAGGAAATTCTGCTTTACATTCTTCAAGAATTTTTTGACAACATGGGAAATAAACCAAGTTATGAACTTTCACTTGTCTTTGAAGTAACACAAGTTTTGCCCTGAATGCCTTGACATGCGCAAAGAGATCACAAATTAAATTTGTTTCACCTTGCAACTTCAGATTCAATTGGTTTATATGGCCTGACATATCTGCAAAAAGTGCCAATTTCCAAAGCCAGTGAGTGTCAGATAAAAGTGGCTGAGGTCGATTCTGCTCCGTCAGAAACAAATCAATGTCTTTTCTGAGCTGAAAGAACCATGATAGAACCTTTTCACAGATAAGCCATCGAACTGCTGTGTCATATAGCAGGCCAACCATCACAGAATTGGTTTCTTTCAGAAAATCACAAAACTGATGATGATTAAGCCCATGAGATCGAATGAATTAACTGTTGAAACAACAGGTTTCAGGACACAAGACATATCCACATATTTTCCACACAATGCTTGCTGATGGATAAGGCAATGCAGAAACATCGGCGCTGAGACTCCACCAACCGCACAAGCTTTTGTGATTTCTCCAATCAAACCTGTCTTCACTCCAGACACGTTCTTTCCTCCATCAACTGTCACACATTGCAGTTTATTCCACTCCAGGTTATAGTCAGACACAGTTTTTTTGCAATTCTTTGAAGATGTCATCTCCAGTTGCTGTACTGTGCATGCTGTGCACTGACGCTAATTCTTGGGAGACATTAAAGTCACTGTCGACACCACGGATGAATACTAGGAGTTGTGACGTCTCAGACACATCCGTTGATTCATCAAGTGCGAGAGAATAGAACCGAAAACTTCTTGCTTTGTCCACAGTTTGATGAACTATATCGCCTCCTATAGTTTCAATTCTTCGAGCAACGGTACTTGATGCAAGACTCAATGTTTTGAAAAGATTCGCTTTTTCTGGGCATAACTCTTCCACAACTTCCATCAGACACTATTTTATGAGACGTCCGTCAGTGAACGGCTTTCCTCTTTTAGCCAAAGCATAAGCTACTTTGTAACTGGCCCTGGTTAAAGCTTCATTTTCAGTTTTTTGCTTCATAAAAACAGATGGTTGGGAAAGAAAGCTGTGTTCCATTGATTCAATTTTTTTGAACGCTGTGATTCTATGTATTGGGAATAACTTGACTGATGTTTGGTCTCATAGTGCGGACGTAAGTTGTACTCCTTCAAAACAGCAACAGTGTTGTTGCATATGATACACAAGGCTTTATCACCAGCTTGTACAAAAAAGTACTTTACGCCCCAATCTTTATTAAATATTCGGCCCTCGTGGTCCACCTTTCTCTTCCTTTTTCCTCTCATAACTGAAGGGTATATATCTGAAATATATAACAGCTAGTCTTTAAAATGCCACCACGTTTTTGTGGTTTTCATCTGTTCTTTTATTTCTATTTTACATTTATTTACAGTATTTTTATCTAGAATGCTCGCACAGACGAACAAGACTACCTCCTCCAGAACTACAGCCTTATTATTGTTACTTTAGGTATGAAATTGCAATAATTTGTTTCAAAATAATTTGTTTCAAAGAAATAATTTGAAATAATTTGTTTCAAAATATCAGAAATAATCAGATGACCCTTGGAGATCCTTCCAGTCTCTGCAGTTCTAGCATTTGTTAGGTGAAATAATTTGTTTCAAAATATCTCTGCAGTAAAAGCTTTTCTGAGTCCTCGGGGTCCTCCTGAATCATTTTTCCCCCTCAACTTAATTCAAAGACATATTCCCTTATTTTTAAAAAGAAGAAATCTTTATCTCTCTTTTTTTACTTCCAGCACGTACAGTGCAACCCTAGACAGAGAGAGAGAGAGAGAGAGAAGCCTGGGGAAGGGTGGGAGCTTCATTGTTTCCCCATGGCAGATAGGCTGAGAGAGAGAGAGAGAGAGAGTGAGTTAGGGGAGGGGATGAGGAGGAGACAAACAGGGGAAGTGAACAAATGGCCACTAGATGCTGTTGGACTGCTATACTCCTTATCTGTCACCAGCCATGCTATGCTGGCTAAAATTGATGGGACCTTCAGTACAACAGCATGTGGTCACATGTTCCAGACCTCTGCGTTAGAGCACAACACATATACATATTTTTGTAGCATGTGCTATTGTCTCACCTGAAGGCACCGTCCTGACTGTGACTCTTCAGATGAAAGGCTTGCTACCCCACTTACCTGATCAGCAATAATGCTTTCTCATTCTTTGGGGGCCCATGATGATCATGGGTGCACAGTTCCTCTTAGTTCTTTTTCCCAAGGCTCATTGGCCATACCCTCTTCTCATACATACGAAGAGCTTCCTCACCTGACAGGTGTCCGGCAACACTTCCACTTCCTTCAGACACTTGGTTGGGTAGATCTTCTTCCTGCTCTAACTTTTTGACATTGGTAGGAGATCCTAAATTGAATAAACAAGATGAAAACAGGCAGGTGGTTAGCCATGGTGAGATGTTTCATCACCTAACAAATGCTAGAACTGCAGAGACTGGAAGGATCTCCAAGGGTCATCTGATCTAAACAATGCAGGCATACAAACTGGTCCCTCACCTGACTGATCCCAGGGAACACTTGAAATCTCCACAGTTCCCTGGTTGTGCAGATTCTCCTCTTCTTCTGCCTTTACAACAACATTCAGAAATCCTGAATTAAAGGAACGAGACAAGAAAAGAGACCTTTGGGTAGTGTGGGCGGCATATAAATTAAACAAACAAACAAACAAATAAACAAATAAAAGGTAGTCAGCCAGGGATGCAACATTCCAGAACTAATTGACTGCAAGCATCATACAATCAGAGAATCACAGAACCATAAAATTACAGAGTTGGGAGAGACCCAGTCAACTGGCTCAGCAGCTTCCTGATGCAGTTCTACAAAGAGCTCCCTCACCTGTCCGGTTGTCACCAGGGCTTGTGCTTTCTTCAGATCCTTGGTTGTAAATCCTCTCTTCTTCTGACTTTACGAAAAACTTAGGAATCCCTGAATTGAAGGGAAAAGGTAAAAAGAGGTGGTCAGCAACAATGAAATACTTCATAACTAATAGTAAAAAACTATAGATTGACAGAAAGGGAGTCTTCCAAAGCTCATCTCATCCCACCTTTCTGCCAATACAGAGATACGAACAGCTACCTCACCTGGTTGCTCACCAGCTCCGGTGTTTTCCTTGGATCCCTGATGGCACATCCCCTCTTTCTCCTCTGACTTTATGGAAATGTCAGAACATCCTGAATTGAAGGAAAGAAGCAAAAACATGTGGTCAGCAGGAATGCAATGTTTCAGCTATTCATTGGCCACAAGAATCATACACTTGTCGAAGTACTGTATTGAATGACAGAACTTTGGAAGGTCCTTCCAGTCATTGAGCCCAGCCCACTGCCAAAGCAATGAGGTGAAGGGCTACCTCACCTGAGTGAAGACCAGCCATGCTTGTATTTCCTTTGGGTCCCTGGTTGTGGAACTCCTCTGCCTCCTCTGGTTTTATGAAAAGGTTAAGAATTCCTGAATGAAGGGAAAGAGAGACGAAAAGAGATGGTCAACAGGGATACAATCTCCCATCAGTTAATTGGCAGCAAGCATCATAAAAATCATAGAATCACAGAGTCATAAAACTGTAGAGATAGAAGACGTGACCCAGTCCTTTATCTATGTAGTTATATGAGCATCCCCCTCACCTGACTCGTGAGATCCCTGGTGATCCATTTCCTCTTTTACCTCTGGTTTTATGGCAATGTCAGGATATCCTGAATTGAAGGATAAAGGCAAGAAAAAAAATGTTCAGCGATGATGCAATTCTTCATTTATTAAGTGGCGGGAGCAGTAAAGCTTAGAAAATTTGCCAGCTCTAGCTTAAATGGGTAGTCTCTGCTGTTCAAAACATCTGGAGTAAATCAGAACAGAACTCAGTTTAATTGTTGAGCCATTTTTAAAACTTAAAAATATCAAATATTTTTTAAAGTAAATATTCCTAAAAATTGCAGAGAACAAACATTATCTGATGTTTTCCCCCTTTTTTCCTTTAAGCTGGGATTTTACTTTTTCTCAAATTAAAATTTAAGTAAATTTAATCAGCTAAGAATTCTTTAACCAGGTGATACCGGCGGTACAGTCCCACTTCCTCCTCTGCCTTCACATCTGCATCACAAAATCCTGAGCGGAAGGAAGGAAGCAGGAACAGGCGGTTAGCAAAGGTGAATGATTTCATCCATTCCTTGGCTGGAGTACTTCACCCTTGACTAACTGGCCCAGCTGGCACGGGCCTATGGATGCATTGCGACAGGCTTGCAGGGTGGACTCTGCCATATTTATGGAAACTTTCCATTTACAGGTGAAAGTATGGAAGTGATCTTTCACAAAGCTGTGTTGGTGATTATGGCCCTAGGAATACACTGTTAACAATAAAGTATAACAGGCAAAATCCAAAGAAACAAAACAAAAAGAAAAAAGTGACACCTTAAAGACTAACTACAGTGGTGCCTCGCATAATGAGCGCACTGTTTAACGACGAATCTGCATAGTGATCTATTTTTTTAGATCGCTAATGCAATCGCATTGCGATGTTTTAATGGGCAAAACATTGCATTGAGATGATCCGTAAGCGTTTCACATTGCGATGTTCCTAAAACAGCTGATCAGCGGTTCCAAAATGGCCGCCGGGTGCCCAAAATGGCTGCTGCAACCATTTTCGCGCGGTTTCCTCGCTTACCGAGGGCGTGAAAATGGCTGCCAGACCCTGGAAACTTCGCTAAACGGTGAGTTTTGTGCCCATTTGGAACACATTAAATGATGTTTAATGCATTCCAATGGGCTTCCCCGTTCCGTTTAGTGAAGTTTTCACATAGCGAAGGTTAATCCAGAACAGATTAACCTCGCTATGCGGGGCACCACTGTATTATATTTTAATGTGAGCTTTCATGGACACATCCACTTCACCAGACGTATGGAAACAGAATGAAATGTTGCATCATTCCATTCTGTTTCACAAGTTAGAACATTCTAAATATTCATTGGCTCTTGGGTGTACGGTACATCTACATGCAGTAATTTATGGCCTATGTTGTTTTGGGGTACTGTTGGAAATTTTCCTCCAGGAGACAGAAAACAGACACCATGCCTGAGCAAAGGTGGGAGGGGGGAAAGACAAGAGAGAAGGGGTGTGTTTTGTTTGTTTTTGGAAGGCAGGGGATTCAGTTAAAACTCAAGCAAAGGGAAAAAGAATCTATAAAGATAAATGTAAAAGTGAAAGAAAATAGCAGAGGAATCACATGTGCTAATGTAGGGAATATTGAGTTTTTACTTTTGAGCCTTATGATGAGAGATGGGTTTGGTACCTTGTTTCCCCCAAAAAAGACAGGGTCTTATATTAATTTTTGCTCCAAAAATGCATTAGAGCTTATTTTCAGGGGACGTTTTATTTTTTTCATGTACAACCATCTACATTTATTCAAATACAGTCATGTCATCTTCTTCTGGTTGCTGCACAATAGTGGAGGGCGGGGTTTCACTTAACTGGGGCTTATTTTTCGGGTAGGGCTTATATTACGAGCATCCTGAGAAATCATACTAGGACTTACTTTCAGGTTAGGTCTTATTTTTTGGGAAACAGAGTAGTTATGAAGAAAATAGAACTGGTGGTAGATAACAGCAGATGTATGGCATTTGGTAATGACTTGAGAAAACTTGGCTTATAAAGTGTAAGTTGCAGAAAGGTCTACTTCCACTGCACAGTCCTGCAGCAGCACTGAAAGAACGCAAGGGGAAAGATGCTAGAAAGATGCAATGTGACCAAGTGACTCTGACATCTTTTTACAGTTAATTATCCTTGGTAGCCCATCCATCACCTGAGCTGGTCCTGGAGAAGGTTTCCGATTCACTCCCACCCAAGCCACGTGGGTCTTCCTCTTGGTCCACCTTGACTGTTACGTTAGGAAACCTCGATCCAGAGAGGGGGAAAAACAGAAAATGGAATGAAGAAGGACAGATTGACCTCCAGGCCCTCTGTTTGCTTGTTCGTTTTTTTACTGCCTTTCTTCTGAAGGATCCAAGGTGGCTTAGAGAAGGTCAAAGAAAGAAAGTTAAAAGCCAGTTAATAAATTATCACAGGATTTAAAAGCATTAAACAAATATCCTATTAAAACTCATAATAAGAATAATATTAAAAGCACAAGTAAAACATAGAATAAAATGCTTCCTTTTTAATTATATATTGGTTTTGTATTTTGTGTTTTGTGTTGTAAGCCGCCTAGAGTGGTCGATATGACCAGATAGGCGGGGTATAAATGGAATAAATAAATAAATAAATAAATAAATAAATAAATAAATAAAATCCCCTTGGTTGTCAACCTTTTAAAATCCCCTTGGTTGTCCTTTAAAGCAGGGGTCTCCAACCACCAGGCTGCAGACCAGACCATCCGCTCTGTGGCCTTGGAAGGACCCGGCCGCGGAGACAGATTTTCAAGGGCCAAAGGAATGAGTGCATACCCGCAGATGCGTGTGCACATTCCTGCCCACACGCACACGCGCGCGCACACACATGCCCTCCGCATCCACACCCGGACGTACTCACGCCTGCCCCCCTGCCCGCCTGATGCACCCCCCACGTGTGACCCATGCACATCCCCACTAACAGATGCCCGCCAGCACCACCCCAGTCCTTGGGAGAATGGTCTTCAACTAAACCGGTCCCTGGTGTCAAAAAGGTTGGAGATCACCGATTTAAAAGAAAGCATGCCAGAAGAAAAAAGTCTTTGTCTGGTTGCAGAAAAACAGCAGAGATGGGGCCAGCCTGGAGTTCCAGAGCAGTGGGAGCAATGACAGAGAAGACCCTCGGCTGTGTCCCCACCAAATGTGCAAGGGGGGGGTTGGAACCGACAGAAAGGGTCTCTCCTGATTATCTTAAAATGCCTGGGTAGGCTCATAAAGGGAGACACAGTCTTTTAGATAGCTTGGAGCCAAGTCATTTAGGGTTTTATAGGTTAAAACCAGCAATTTGAATTGTGCCCAGCAACAGATTAGCAGCTACTGGAGCTGCTCTACTATGATCCTGTGACCACCCCCGGTTAGCAATCTGGCTGCAGCATCGGGATCTGCAGCAGTTTTTGAACAGTCTCCAAAGGCAGCCCCATGTAAAACACATTACAGTAATCCAGGCAAGATGAACCAAGGCATATGTCACAAAGTCCAGAACAGGGTGCAGCTGGTGCACTAGTTTCAATTATGCACAGGCACTCCCGGCCTCCACAGACTCAGAGGTGAATCCAGGAGCACCCCCCCCCAAGTTGCGCACCTGTGTTTTCAGAGGGGGGGGGTCATCCCATCCACCACAGGCGGAATCCCTATTCCTTGCTCTTCCTTTCGACGGACAAAGGAGCAGCACCCCTGTCTTGTCTAAATTAAATTTCAGTTTATTCCTCCTCATGCAGTCCATTACTGACCGGATATCGACCTAGAGCTGAAACCGTTTCTTTGGATTTAGGTGGAAAGAAGAGGGAGCGTTGGATGTCATCTGTATTCTGGTAACACTTAACTCCAAAAACTCTGGACAACCTCTCTGAAGGATTTCCTGCAGATGTTAAAGAGCACAGGGGACCAAACCGGACCCTGAGGGCCACTACAGGCCCACAGGTCAGGGGGTTGAACAGGAGCCCCAGCACCACCCTCTGGGTTCATTGCAGGAAGGACCCAAGCCGCTGTAAAACAGGGCTTCCAAGAAAAATAGCTTTTTTTGGGATGCCATTTTCAGCAGTATCAAAAGCCACTGAGAGGTCCAGCCAAACCAACAGGGACACACCAGTCTCCGTTCCATAACCAGTCCTGAAGCCAGACTGA
>NW_018152090.1:0-15983 GCF_900067755.1 Pogona vitticeps
TGAAAAACAGAGATGTAGCACCACCTAAGGAGAACAGAATAGGTATCAGAAGTCTGGCCCACTCTAGCTCTCCTTGAACTACAACTCCCATTGTTCCCAGTAAAGCTACCAAGGATGATAAAAATGAAATCCAACAACAACTTCTGAAAGGCCACAGGTACCCCATCCCTTTGACCTGGAGAAGGAATTTTAACTTCTCTATGGAGGCCCTCCTAATTAAGGCCAGGATTTATTTATATATAATATATATTAGATTAGGCATCCTTCAGTCTTGAGAGATGATGGTAACGTGCTCTGTATGGAGGACTTGGAACAGCGTCTACTGTGGCTGAGAAGGCCAATTTGAGAGTGACCATCCCTTCCACAGCTTCCCGATTTTGCTGCTTTCAGGACTGCTTCCTGGCCTCGGCCTGCTGGACAAGGGTCTCTTCAAATTGGGAGAGGCCGTGATGCAACGCCTGCCTCCAGGCTGAATGCTCAGAGGTCAGGGTTTCCCATCTGTTGAGGTCTATTCTTAAGGCCTTCAGATCCCGCTTGCAGATGTCCTTGTATCATGGTCTCCCTCTGGGGCGATTTCCCTGCACTAATTCTCCATACAGGAGATCTTTTGGAATCTGACCATCAGCCATTCTCACAACGTGCCCAAGCCAATGTAGACGTCGCTCTTTCAGTAATGTATACATGCTAAAAATTCTAGCTTGTTTGAGGACTACTCTATTTGGAACTTTGTCCTGCCAGGTGATACCTGAGACAACACATATGGAAGGTGTCCAGCTTCCTCTCCTGCCGTGCATGAAGGGTCCAGGGCTCACTGCAGTACAGGAGTGTGCTCAGGACACAGGCTCTATAGACCTGGATCTTGGTCTATGCCATCAGCTTCTTATTGAGCCATACTCTCTTACTGAACAAATCCTACCTCTATGCCAAACACCTGTTATGCTGCTTGAGATGGACCCTTCATCAATTCCAAAAGCCTCAGTGCCTACCGGGGGAAAACCCTACCTCAATCTCAAACATCTCGGATGCTGCTTGAGGCAAACCCTACCTGAATGCCAAACGTCTCTAATGCTACTTCGGTCAAACCCTACCTAAATGTCAAACACATCTGATGCTGTTCCGGATGAACTCTACCTCAATGAATGATGCCTCAGTGTCTGTTGTTGGCAAACCCTACCTCAACGCCAAACTGCTATGATGCTGCTTGGGATGAACCCTACCTCAATGCCAAATGCCTCAGTGCCTGCTGGGCAAACCCTTCCTCACTCTCAAAAGCCTCTGATTCTGCTTGGGGCAAACCTTACCTCAATGCCCAACACCTCAGTGCTTGCTGGGGCAAATCCCTACCTCATCCCCAAACGTCACAGTGTCTACTGGTGACCTGTGCTGCCAAAATGCCAAATGCTCGTGGCCTACACCGCCAAAATGCCAAATGCCTTATGGAGGCAAACCAAACTATCTCAATGCCAAAGGTCTCTCATTCTGCCGCGGCCAAACCACATTGCCTTAATATCATCCACGTCTTTGACTTGTGGAAAAGTTTGCCAGCTGGCTCTGGCACTTTTCTGTGGGGGTCCCAATCTGAGTTTGAATAACCCAGGTGTCTGAAACCCAATCTTTACCAAACTTGGAGGGCTTTTTTGATGGAAGGCATAGGAGGCTTCTGTGTAATTTAGGATTCTCTAAATACCTGGGAGAATTTTCCTAGGAGCTTTTCCCTTTTGGCTATAATCACTGAACTTCTCCAAACTTGCTGGGTTTGTAGAAAGCAGTCTGAGGAAGTGTACCCTGAAACTTTGGTGTCTCTAGGTGCCTGGGACCCTATTTTATGACATTTTAAACTGAAATATAAATTTGTCAATTCGTTGATTTGTCCAAAAATATTCGTAAATACATATTCGGTCAATTCGGTGATATAGATTAATTATGAATCACAATGAATCACTATTTTTAAAATTCATCCCCAGCTCTAGTGGAGGATACATCAGTCAATGAGATCAGAATGCCAGATCAAGCCATTTGCAACCTGATCTATAAGAGTATTTGCTTTTAGAGCTAATTGCATAAGAGCCGCAGCTCAGCAACAGAAATGTGGTATAGCATGGAAGCAACCACAACAGAACAGTGTCCTTCCAATACATGGTCTCTTTTCTTGTGGACCTTCCGAGGGAGGATTAAATCAGCAACATTTATAGTGCAGCCTTTCTCACTCAGTAAGAGCCATTTATTTGAGTGGGACTTATTCTCTGATTGTTTTAGATGGGATTGTAGATGCTTCTTAATGAATGGGTCCTTCCCGAGGGAGGGAATTTTTCCCCAGCTCTGAAAAGACAAGAAACGGGAAAGGAAACAGGGATATCATAAAGTCTAAAACCATTCTTTGCCCATGTCAGCAGCTCTCAAATGATTTTGGACACGTACAGGTTCTTCTAAGAGGGACCAAGCAGATATCTGTCGAGCTCAAGGAGGAAGATGTTTTTATGGGAAATGTGTCGGAAATTATACGCAACGCGGATACTGTACCCCTCGCAGCGTTTGCTGTTTTAGGTGAGTTCAAAGAACTGCAGATCAAAACAGGAGAATCCATTTGCTGTCCATTGGTGAGCAGATATCTCACCTAAACCTTGAACTCTGTGGGGGACATTATGGTCTGCTCAAGCTAGCTTTTCCCCTTGCCACCAAATTGTGTAGTGACCCCAATTCCCTTTACATCTACATTTCCAGGCAGCAGGTCAATGGCCACTATATGTATAGAATCCACTTTCATTTTTTTTTATATATGCCATTAAATCATATCCAAGGCATTTGAGATATTTAAGGCATGGCATTACTATTTTCTCCCCCTAGTGGGTTTACATGTCCAAGCAGGATTGCAAACTCAGGTGTCCTGTTGGGGTTAGTAATCACAAGCTATTAACAAGCTTTAATTGTTTGTGATTACTAATACTATTAACAAGGTACCTTTTTGCAATGATAGCTGTCTTATTGATACATTTCAACTGCTTTTAATAACTTGAGGAAAGAAATGAATAGTAAGTTGATGACAGTGGCATAAAATTTGCCAATTTAATGACAAAATGTCTCTTAAAGATCTAACGATGAATGAAAGAGGGATGTTTAAAATGTCTCTAAAAGATCTGACGATGAATGAAAAAGGGATGTTTAAAGCAATTGGATGTGATGCCTGAGACACACACCTCCAATCTGCCACCCTTCCCAAACACTGTCATATTTTTAAAATGTAACTTCGTTATGCTCTCCTTATCAAAGCAAGTGATGTTTTGCAGGTAACTAGATTACTAAACTAGAAAACAGACATTAGAGATTGCCTGTAATTAAAGATGAAAGTGCGTTAACGTTGTAGAGAGGTGACTGAAGCAGTCTTTTTTGTATTTGTGAAGTCTGCCTTCAAAGAATTTTGTGTTTTAATCTTGAACACTCTTCACAAGAAACTTAAGCTATTTTGCATACTCCTGAAGAGACATAAAAGGATGACCCAAAAAGATTAATTAAACTCAAAGTGGATTGACTTTTTTCTTTCTTTTTCAAATTTTATCTGGGAGAGGCAGATTTACAGTCCCCCCAAAATTATGTGTTATCACATGGATATCAATATATTTGGTTTGAATTATATTCAGAAAAAAGTCTACTTTGAATATGTTTCCTTTCACTTTTTATGTAAATGTGATGTGGGAGTCACAGGTTACTTGTCTATTAAAGAAGGTGGTCGTGACTCAAACCACAGGACTAAAGGCGTAGGGGTTTTTTATTTTTATTTGGAGATGTAATTATGACAGTTCCCACTAGCCTCTTGTTGGCTGCTGTCTCATCCGAAACATTTCTTCATATAATCCTTGTGGTCTTGTATATTTACCAACAACTGTGCACTCTTTTCGATTCAGGAAGAGGTGGATATAATGTCTCAGCTGACAAGATCATCATAGCCTGCTCCACTGCCCACCTCTCAAGCTCCACCCTCAGAACTTTCTCCAAATGAAAGAATTATCAAATGTTCTTCAATTAAATGCTGCAAAATTCATCTTTGCTTTCCATGCATTAAACTGCTTTGCTTAATAAAAGCCACAATGCAATGCACATGCCTCACCATGCATGCTTCTTAAGTCTGAAAGAGATGGGACATGGTTGCTATCTTATCTCTGCAACAGGAGTTGGGGCTGGTTGGCCAAACTGGTGTCACCCTTTGCTTTACTCACAAGGTACCTCTGTGTTTTATATGCCACACAGACTGACCAACTACAAGCAACACACACACGATCGATCGATCGATCGATCGATCGTCCGTCCGTCCGTCCGTCCGTCCGTCCGTCCGTCCGTCCGTCCGTCCGTCCGTCCGTCCGTCCGTCCGTCCGTCCGTCCGTCCGTCCGTCCGTCCGTCCGTCCGTCCGTCCGTCCGTCCGTCCGTCCGTCCGTCCGTCCGTCCGTCCGTCCGTCCGTCCGTCCGTCTATTGTTTGTTTGTTTGTTTGTTTGTTTGTTTGTTTGTTTGTTTATTTATTTATTTATTTAAACATGTTGTTGTTGTTACATGCCATCAAGTCACCTCCAATTCATGGCAACCTTATGAATGAGCAATCTTTAAATATCCCTATCTTCACCTGCCCTGCTGAGCTCTTGTAGACTGAAGCCTGTGGTTTCCTTTAGGAAATCGGTCCATATCATATTTGGCATTTCTCTTTCCCTGCTGCATTCAACCTTTCTCAGCATTATGGTCTTTTCCAGAGAATTCTGCCTTCTCAGGATGTATTAGGTCTCCCCCACTTTGCAGGTAGGTATGCAAAAGGGACCCCACTCAGCAAGACATCAAGTGCTGGATTCCTCCTGTCATTCTGTCCGTACACCTGATCACCTTGGTCTGCATACCCAACAAAATGAGTGAACAGAGCACAGCTTGATATACTGTTACACAGTTGCACAACATTCCCTTGTCCTCTGATTGGTGGCCATTTTATGTCTTGGCAGAGCAAGAGAGTGCTATTAGTCTGTTGCACTGCTTTGTTTTTCAGGGATTAGGAGGGGGTGTTGAATTTTTTTCCTCTTTTATGTAGCTGCAGATCTCATTTTGCATTACACATTAGAATGCAATCAGCTGAGCACTTAAGGGGATGAATATTCCATGGTTGATTTGGGTTTTCATGGAGGTTGCTGAAGCCACAAACACGGCCAGGAAGCTTAGATGACCTTTGCCTTTTTTTATTTCCCATTCCTGCTCTCCTAGAACAACAACAGCAACGAGAAGCAAAGTGTGCTGCTTATATACCACCCCATAGTGCTTAAAGCACTCTCTCAGTGGCTTACAAGTTAATTATGAAGGCTACTTCTGCACCATACTAACTTCAGCCTTTGAGAAGACCTGTATCTGTGCCTAATCAGAACACAGTCGGACGCATTTATCTGTCGGATTCACTTATCCACTATCTAAAAATATTGAAAATGTGAAAAGAAAAATCCCCAAAAGGATATATTTAATGATGTTTGTTGCACAGGGTGGAAAAAAACAAACAAACAAACAAACAAAAATGCCATGCTTTTAACACAAGAGTGTATCTACACAACATGTTTTGTTGGATGATGACAAGAAGCCATCCAGGAATGGGTGGATTGGCACTCCCAGCTTCTCTCATCGCTGACTGCCACATCTTTCCCCACTCCAACCCACTCCCAGTTTTGATGAACAAGGTATGACAATTTTGAATCCTCATTCCACTGCAGAGTCACTGAGTGGCCAGAACTTGATGATCTTCTTTTGGCTTCTCCTACAGGCTTCTTGGAAACATTAAATATAGTAAAGAAATTACAGTGGGGTCTCGACTTACGAACTTAATTCATATTGGAAGGCAGTTCTCAGGCCGAAAAGTTCTTAAGTCGAATCTGCATTTCCCATAGGAATGCATTGAAAACCATTTAATCCGTATCTGCTCTTTTCGTCCATAGAAACTAATGGGAAGCTGCTATTCCGCCTTTTGTCACTAGAGGGGGACATTTTTTCTTTTTTTCTTTTAACTTAAGATGACTTAGCTTTAAAAAAAGGGGGGAAAGTTCGTAACTCGAATCTAAGTTCATAAGTCGAGTCCATATATCCCTATGAGAGCGGTTCGTAAGTCGAAACTTCGTATGTCGAGCTGTTCGTAATTCGAGACCCCACTGTATTAATTCTGACTTTAAGGCAACTCTTAACAGGGTTTTTCAAGTATAAAGCACTGAGAAATAGTTTCCAACCCCCTTCTTCTGGGGGCAACTGGGAACCTTGCACTTTGCCCAAGGCGACACAGGCTGGCTCTTCTGCCAGGAGGCATAGTGGGGAATTGAACTCCTAACCCCTAACTTCACAAGTGTTGGCCTAGCTTGGTAAGCAGCAAGGAAATTATTGGCCATTGGAACCAATGAGCAATTGAGGGGCAAAAGCTAACTCTCAGTTTGCTGAGCGAACACCCAACAGTTGGCATGTTGAAATTAGATCCACAGACCTAGGAATACTCCTCCTGTTGGCACAGTATGTCACAATCACTCAGCCTCTTATAAATATAGATCAGTTCCAGGTAAGGTCAAATCTTGCTCTCCCTTCATCTTAGCAGATATTAAAATTCCAGAAAAGGGATAATAATTAAGGTCTTTTACCTGTTCCGCATGCTGTGCCGCATAGCAGCCTTCTTTCCTTCAGGTAAGTGGCATTTAAATTGAGGCAAATCCAATCTCTGTTATGATATTTAACCATATACTGTTTTTTAAAAAAATGTGCTTGGACTCTGCCTAAAGATAATGGAATAGGTCTGGGAAACATGGCACAGTCCCAGCCTTCCTTGAACTACAACTCCCATAAGTCCTGGTAAAGATGCTTAAGGATGATGGAAGTGAAATCCCACAACTTCTGAAAGGTCAAAGCTACCCCCCATCCCTTAAACTTGGGGAAGGAGTTTCCTTTTTGAGGCAAATCCAATCTCTGTTATGATATTTAACCATATACTGTTTTTTAAAAAAATGTGCTTGGACTCTGCCTAAAGATAATGGAATAGGTCTGGGAAACATGGCACAGTCCCAGCCTTCCTTGAACTACAACTCCCATAAGTCCTGGTAAAGATGCTTAAGGATGATGGAAGTGAAATCCCACAACTTCTGAAAGGTCAAAGCTACCCCCCATCCCTTAAACTTGGGGAAGGAGTTTCCTTTCCTTTTTTTTCTACAGAGATCCTTCTAATTATGGCCAGGAGTTTTATTTATTTATTTTGTATCCTATGTAGGCAGCCTTTCTCCCAGTGAGGGGAACTTAAGGTGGCTGACAATGTTAAAGCAAGTAATATTACTGGTTACAGGGATCACATAACCCCTCGGTCACAGCAGTTCCGCTGGCTGCCGATTCAGTTCAGGGCACAGTTTGAAGTACTGGTTTTGACCTATGAAGCCCTAAATGGTTTCGGTTCATGCTATCTCAAGGACCTCTCTTAGCCTTGCCTGGCTGTTGAGATAATCAGGGAAGGCCTTTCTCTTAGTCCCACCAACATCACAGGTGCCTTTTGGTGGGGACACAAAGCAGGGTCTTTTCTGATGCTGCTCCCAGACTTTGGAACTTCCTTCCATGATGGGACCATGCTAACTCCCTCTTTGCTCTCGATGGATTTTGGACACATACAGGATTTACTCAGGGGTGATCTTTGGGTGGGCTGTTTGCTAATGTTCTGCACACCTACTTCCCCAAGCTCCTTGTGGCCTGCATAGCTTGCTAGTTCTTCTGTAATGCATAATGAAAACCTTTACGACCAAGGATTTATATTTTGGACTTGGGACTTAGTACCGAAGACTCAGGCTCAGATGTGGAACCAAAGATTCAGGCTCGGATTTGGGATTCGGACTCCAACGGCTTGCCAACATCCCTGCAAAGACACAGGTTTATTTGTAAAAGTTTTACAGGCCTTTGAAGCATTCTGAAAACCTTGTTTCCTGGTTTACTGTATGAGTGTAGAATGAGCACATACCCTTTGGCAAAGAATGCCTATGGGATCAACCTTTAACAATACAGACAAAGCAATAGACTAGAGACGGACAGAACTGCTTGCCAATCTTTACTGACACAGAAACGAAAACCCTTGAAATCACAAAAGCAAAAGTTGTGGCACCTCAAAGACTAACAGATTTATTTCGGTGTGAGCTTTCATGGATTGCAAAAACTAATCCATTACGTCCGATGCCGTTTTATTTTGAGTTGTCTCGTTGCATTGCTTTCTAGGTACGAAATACTAACAAAAATATATGCTTGAACATCACTGCCATTGTCTGTGAAAGATCCTCCATCAGTTCTATCATCAACTACTTCTTCTGACCTGTAGCTGCCTTCCAGGTATTTCTCTATTGATGGGACCAAGCTAACTCCCTCTTTGCTCTCGATGGATTTTGGACACATACAGGATTTACTCAGGGGTGATCTTTGGGTGGGCTGTTTGCTAATGTTTGTAGAGGATCAGACACACACGAGCCAGCTGTGATACACCACGTTTCTATTGAGAAAACAAAAATATACCAAAACAGACAGCTAGGGCTCCTCTCATAAAGAGTGAGAAGGCCCCCCAAAATACATTGGTTCTGATTTTTTTAACTATTTTTATTTTATTAACTAAAACATAAACATAAACATAAAATACACAAATCAAAATACAATATAACAGTGTTCCCCACCACCGTAGACGGGACCTTATAGCTATATTCCATATTCCACCATTCACCCATTTGAAATTCAGATTTTGATTTCCATTGCCTAGCTATTATTAATCTCGCTGCTGTTAAATACATCGGTTCTGATACATAATATACTGCTTACAAATAGGGAGTCATAAACCTGTGACTGGGCCTAATCTGCAACAAGGTTGGATCCTTGCCCCAATTGGTGTTTGGGCTGTGATCTGATGACCCATTGGTTCTTAACAGGAAATTGAGAATGATGGTGGTCCTAACCTCCTCTTGCTCATTGTCCTGCTAATTTCCAGACATCCTGGCACCACAGATGTGTGTTCCTTATCTATAGGTTGGTGTTGTTCTTCCTGAGGATTGAGGATCTGTTGTGTTGTAAACGGGCTTCTTCACACCTCCCCTGCAACATCCTCTAACATTCCAATGCGTTTGGGGGTCACGTAGGCCTTATTGTATTTCTGGGAGTCAAGGTTAGCTAAAGTTCACTACCTTTGGCATGAGGAATCTTATTTCTATATGTGTGCTACATTACTATATTTTGCTATGTTTCACTATTTTTTTCTTATTCAATTTTGTTGTTGTCTAATCGTTAAGTCGTGTCCGATTCTTCGTGACCCCATGGACCAGAGCACGCCAGGCCCTCCTATCTTCCACTGCCTCCCAGAGTTGGGTCAAAGTCATGTTGGTTGCTTTGATGACACTGTCCAACCATCTCATCCTCTGTCGTCCCCTTCTCCTCTTGCCTTCACACTTTCCCAACATCAGGGTCTTTTCCAGGGAGTCTTATTCAATACCTGCCCACTATCATTATCTTGAACTGATACGACTGCATCTTAGGTTGATGTCTCAGCTGTATCCATTCTGCCTGCAACAACCCTGTTAGGAGCCCAGCTTGTAATGAAATCTGGGTCTCCTGACAACCTTGCTCTCAGCTTCTCTGTCACATTGCAATGTCTTCACCCCATTGTTTTCATACATGCGTATGTGCATGGACCAAGAAACCTTCCCCTTAAGTGGCTTCACTAAGTTCTTGAGGGCATCTACAGAAGCTTTTCTAGAGTCACCATGTTCTCCTAAGGTTTTCTCCACAGACTCTGGCCAATGGTACTGTATGGTGGCATCCACCACGTAGCATATTCTTCCTGAATAAATTCAACACACCCACACTTTTAATTTTTTAAAAAAATCACTCATATAATGAAAATCTACCGATTTATGTCAATCTACCTTTTGTAGCCCAGTCTATCATCTGTCTCAGGGGCAATACTATGAAGAAGCCACTGCGGAGCTGAGTCTTCCTCAGCGCGGCTTGCCTTTGCCAGCTTCCCTGGATGGACACGAGGCCTTGCTGCCATCTTGCGAGAGCAGCTCTGGAAGAGGGGGAGGAATGGTTGACCATATAAGGACTGTTCCCCCCTCTTCACTTCCTCTTTCTCACTGACATCTCACCTGCGCGCCCTATATTCTACTGGGGGTTTACCTGGTCGCCTTTGGGGCCAAATAGGAATTTTTGACCCGTCTCCTGGTTGGCTCTTGGAGGCGGGAATTTTTTTGCCTATCCCACACTAGTTTAGGTGTGTTGGCCATTTGGAGGTGGAAATTTGGTCACACTGGTGGTTAGTGCAGATTAAGCAGGTATTTTAAGAGGGGAGTCAAATAGTAATAGCAGGTAATTATAGCTCATCTGAACTCCCAGCACTGCGGATCGTGCGATTACAGTGCTTGGAGGGAAAGATGCGCTGGGGACACACTTGGACCATCACTCAGAATGGAGAGAGTGGCTCGAGGTCCGGGGTGGTCAAATTTGGGCCGGCAGAGTTTCCCACTGTCTTCCGGACTGGGAGAACTGAGGCCAGGGACTAGGACATTGTTTGTCTACAAGGGTCTGTTTAGACCCACGTTTGTAAACAGTGTTCCGTGTATAGCCACGCTGGCCACGTGACAACAGAAACTGTCTTCGGACAAATGCTGGCTCTATGGCTTGGAAACAGGGATGAGCACCGTGCCCTAGAGTCGGACACGACTGGAAATAAATGTCAAGGGGAACCTTTACCTTTACCTTGGAACCTGAATCCGCACTACGGCAGGACCCCCTTTTGCCAAACGATTGGTGAAAATGTTTATATGTCAATAAAGTGTGGCCCGTGTTTAACCCGTATTTCTGGTCTCACATATTTATTCCAGGGTAAGGGGGCAAATATTTTATTTTAATTTGGTATGAAATCACATGGCATGCTTGATTGCTGTTGGGGACCACTCTGAGACTTCCAAGTCTAAGTGTATCATAAATATTCATAAGTAAGCAAATCCAGACATTTAAGAAGGAAACACTCAAAACCCTGGCTTTAAAAAGCCAAATGTGCTGGCTTAAATGTCTCCCACATTTGGAGGGGGGGCGGAATGTCTTCTTTCATTTCCCCCAGCTTCAAGTTCTTCCTAGGCTTAGCTTAAATAAATATATAAAGGTTGTTAAATCTGTATTAAAAATGAACTAGAAAAAAATTCCAACCCATCTCTATTTGATAAATATGTGTTAGCAAATCTCTAGGAATGGAATCTTTCCATGACCAGCGACATTCCACTTACCTTACCGTGATAAATGATTTTATTGGACACAAAGGCGAGGAGGTTAGGCCATGTTTACAGTTCCATCTGAGGAGCAACTCTGCAGGAGGCAAGGAATCTGTATGCGCCACGCTGACATTGGGCCGTTCCTTGGTCATACAGATAGGAAGCACTCAAATATTTCATTTTGTTGACTCAGAGAGGCACTGCATGATATGAGAAACCAGTTTTCTCTCCTAAGACATTTACTTCAGATTTGTTTGACCACAACTCCCATCATCCCTAGCCAGCTTGCATTCTCCACACACCAAGGCCAACGAAGGAAGACTAGACTGAAATTTTTTATTTATTTATTTATTTGATTTATACCCCATTCCATCTGGCCTATAAGACCACTCTAGAAGACCTATCATTTCTGTGTGGATCACATTTCCATACAACGTTAATCAATAACTCCCCTTAATTTAGCAATACAAATGGCTGCAAGCAGGAGCTTCCCGTGTCTGGATTGGTCTTCTTTGACCACGACGGGGAAAAAGCCCTTGTCTAGCTGCTATTCCCATTCAACCTTTGGTCTTCCAGGCACTTTGGACGCCCATTCCAAAAATCCTTTGCCATTGGGCCATGATGGCCAAGATTTCCATGTCTCCCTGTAAGCTCAGTCTTTGAGAACCACGGAATTAAGACTTCCTTGAGGACAGCATGACGAAATGAGCACCTCAGAACCACTAACCCTGTTGCTTGGTGATTCTGGAAGTTGTAGTCCAGAAAGCAACGTTTCTAATCTGTAACCTGGAGAAAGCAAGCTATGCTTAGTTTCTGGTTCAGAAAGGAAGTTCTCAGCCAGCACTGGGGTAGGAACAAGGAAACCTGGGCTTAGCTAAACCTCCAAGCTTTCCAGGTGAGGACTGCCTCCCAGGTGAGCCACATTTACGTATCTGGAAGCTGCCTGACCAACAGGTAGAACTCTCGGCATGGAGAATTATGGGACTTATAGTCCAAAAAACCCACCAAAATCCCATCCCTAAATCAATCCAGTTGTACAGTTGTCTGTACAACACTTTTACTGCTCTGATTAGCTTCAAAATAGTTTAGTCAAAAAGCTGAGGCTCAGAGTGGGGGTCAGTACTGGGATAAATTACTTTTTTTCAACTCTAACGCCCAGAATCCACTTCCTGGCATGGCTATTCTGGAAGTTGTCATCCAAATAAGCTATTTTCCCAGAGTGTGATGATTGTATTAGGAGTGAAAAAGTTAAATCTCACTGATATTCTTTTAAAAAGTTTTTTTTTTCTTATATGCTGTCCAGTGGCTTCTGACTTATGGCCACCCCTACAGCTTAGTGGCCCATTGGAAAGGCCTATCGTTGTCAGCCCTGCTGAGCTCTTGCAGACTCAAGGCCGTGGTTTCCTTTAGTGAGTTAATCCATGTTGGGTCTTCTTTTCCTACTGTCTTGCGCATTTCTCCGCACAGCAGAGATAAAATAAGTAAAGGTAGTAGATAAAGTAAATAAGGCAGGTGTACACTCTTAGTCTACTATAAATGTGTCGGAAAATTAGTGGGCAGTATGCAAGCAATAAAAATAAAAAATCACGAGCCATCTCTTGACTCCGATAACCCATCGCTGGCTCGTTAAATCTTTAGCAAACGAATGTTTCCAAAGCATCTCAATGGTTGCACAAGCCAACGTTTCACAATCCAACACACACCAATAAATACAGAGCCATGGACAAAGCTGCCCCATCTTACCATCCCCGTGGTTGTGTAGTTGTTCCGACACAGACAACCTGAAGCCATGAAGGCTTTTTCTGTTCTCTTCCTGCTTTCCTGCTTCCTTCTGCTCATTTCCCCAGGTGAGTTGGATTCCTTCTGCTCGTTTCCCCAGGTGAGTTGGAACCCAGGCACGGTGTGTGAGCAACAGCATCTGATGTTGCCTCTCTGAGAACAGGATGTGGGGTGCTTCATCTCCTGTCCAGGAGTCCCTTTGATGGGAGGGAGGCTATGCAGCACGTTGGCTGAAGTCCTGCTCCACAGCTCTGCATACACAAGGGAAAGGATGCTATTAACAGTGGTAAATCATCACCGATTAAGGAATTTCTTTGGTGATTTTGGGGTGCATGCAACTTCAGGACCTCGTTACTTGGCAGAACGCTTCCTCCCACCTCGATCTACTCGTATCACCCATTCTAGTCAGCAGAGGCAACTGAGGAGCCTAACCCCAAGGGAGGTCTAGAAAGAAAGAACGAGACACGGGGCCTTCTCGGCTGTGGCTCCCTGTCTCTGGGCCAAACTCCCCTCCAAGATCCGTTTGGCTCCCCCTGCCTTGCTGGGCATTTTTAAAAACCAACTTAAGATCTGGTTATTCAGTCAGGCCTTCCCCTCCGGGCACTATTTAACTTTCTTTTTATTCTCCCCACCTTGAATTACTGTCTATGTGTTGTTAACGGCTCATTTATTTCTGTTGTTTTATTTTGTGTTCTGTGAGCCGTCCAGAGTAGAGTATGTCTAGATGGGCAGCATACAAGTTCAAGAAAATAAATAAATAAATAAATAAATAAATAAATAAATAAATAAATAAATAAATAAATAAATAAATAAATAAATAAATAAATTCATTGCATAGTGTGCAAGCTGCACACACCTCAAAATGAACAGAGAAAGCCTATGGCCGGCACGGATTTGCCTCTGCTTCTGAGGACGTTCCCATGGCGTATGCAAAACTGCACAACAGCATTTTAAACAATAAGTCTTCAGTTACGGGAACTTGTGGGAGATGAGGAATCCTTTGCAAATATAAATTTCAGATTTCACTAGCAAACATAGTGTGCAAGCTGCACACACCTCAAAATGAACAGAGAAAGCCTATGGCCGGCACGGATTTGCCTCTGCTTCTGAGGACGTTCCCATGGCGTATGCAAAACTGCACAACAGCATTTTAAACAATAAGTCTTCAGTTACGGGAACTTGTGGGAGATGAGGAATCCTTTGCAAATATAAATTTCAGATTTCACTAGCAAACTTAAAAGGATAGGTAAAGGTAAAGGAGGTAAAGGCTGCCCTTGACATTTAGTTCAGTCATGTCCGACATAAACTAGATTTGCAATAAATAATTATAATGATAATCATGTGCCCTCAAGTCAATTCTGACTTATGGCAACAGGGTTTTCTAAGCAGGGAATACTCAGAAGTGGTTTACTATTCCCTTCCTCTAGGGGGAGTCCTGGGACTGTGCAGCTTGCCCAAGGTCACACGGGCTGGTTTTTCTCCCAGGGGGCACAATGGGGGAATCGAACTCCCAAACTAGCCCGCTGAGTTATCCATATCTGTGCTAAATTGAAATGCAAGGGCTTAGATCTCCTCCCAACTAAAGTAGACCCATTCAATTAACTGTTGGGTGGTGAGTCAACAATAATCTGAGTCAATGTTTCCCTAGTATGTTTGGAATATTATTGATAAGAATATGATTGATTCAATGGCTAGTGTCCTATTATCAGTTTTAACGTACAGAGGTTTTTTTTTAAAAAAACACTTTTTTAATTTTTAATCTTGGCTTTTCATCTTAATATAGGTTCCAGTGTTATTGTTTTTAATATGAAGTATTTATAGTATTTTATTTTATTTTTCATCTTTTTTTCCTGTTGTGAGCCCGCCTTGAGTCCCCTATGAGAAGAAAGATGACATATAAATAAATAAATATAAATACATTAATTAATTAATCCATTTTCCTCTCCCTTCTCCAGTTTTGCAGCCCCCAAATAAATCATTCTGAGCACACTGGCTGTTCTTCAGATTATGAGTTTCTTGTGCCAGTGAACACTGAAAAGTACCCACATTTATTATGACCTGAGAGGGAGGGAGAGAGACAGGGGAAAATGTGGTTGTCTATCCAAAAAAGATTTTTTTAAAAAAAAAAATTCTTGAAGTGTCACAATTGGCATGGAGCTCCTTGCAGAACTGAGTCCTTCACCGGTTTTAGAGGTATTTGATGTGTAGATTTTTTATGATGTCTCAGCTGATCTTTGTCCACTTCTGCTCTAAAACTCTGCTTTCTACCTGCAGTTTTCTCAGCTATAAGCACTCCCTGGGGGTGTTACAAAATCGAAGGGATCTGCCAAAATGTCAAACCCTGCTTGAAACCTATGAAACAGCAAGGGACCTGCACTAAAGATTTCATCTGCTGCAAGTGAGTAACAGAGCAATCGGCACCATGGGCGATCGAATCATTTCGGACTTTTCAGGATCTTCCAGTTCTCAAAAACGGTTAACCATTCCTTTCTTCTGTGGGGACGCTGGGATGTGCGGGTTGCCCAAGGCCACACGGGCTGGTTCTTCTCATAGGAGGCACAGTATGGAATCAAACTCCCAACCTGTGGCTTCACAGCCAGTTACCTAAACCAGTGGTCCCCAACCTTGGGCCTCCAGATGTTCTTGGACTACAACTCCCAGAAGCGTACACCAACCACCTCTTCTGGTCAGGATTTCTGGGAGTTGAAGTCCAAGAACATCTGGAGGCCCGAGGTTGAGGACCACTGACCTAAACCACTGAGGTATCCAGCCAGCCTAAATAATAATGTGTCCTGAACTCAATTCTGACTTATGATTATCCTTTCCATTTTTTTCCAGGTAGAGAATACTCAGAAGTGCACTGCTTAATGATTCCACTCTAGAGTAGATTTGTAATAATAGCTTTAGGCTATTATTATTATTATTATTATTATTATTATTA
>NW_018152090.1:17443-42117 GCF_900067755.1 Pogona vitticeps
ATTAATATTAATATTATTAATATACAGGGAAGGCATAAAGGCATAGACTAGATAAATAATTATAATGATAATCATGTGCCCGCAGGTCATTTATGACTTATGGCAACCCTTTTCAGGGTTTTCTAAGTAGGGAATACTCTGAAGTGATTTCCCACTCCCTTTCTTCTGGGGGCAGCTCTGGGACTGTGCAGCTTGCCCAAGGCTACGCCGGCTGGCTTTACTCGTAAGACGCCCAGGAGGGAACCGATCTCTCAACCTCTGGCTCCATAGTCAGATGCTTAAACCATTGAGTTCTTCAGCAAGTCAACAGAGAAAAGTATTTCTCACAAATATTCAACCCATTCTTGCTTGTTGTGTGCTTGAAAAGTTCCTCTGATCTTCTGCCTGTCTCGGGTAAAACAGGTGCTGCAGGCTCACAAAGGAAGACATGAATCTGTTTGATCAGCGATGTGCGTTTGATCACCAGTCATTGAGAGAGACACTGCCTTTATCTTAATGTCTAGTAAATCCCTGAAGAAAGTCTACTCAATCTATCCAGCCACAACATCTGGGGACCGGCGGTTCCATTAAAGGAAGTAGCACCCTTCCCATGCGGCTCTCTGCCTTGTAGCTTGAATCTGAAAGATCATATGGAAAGAGCGAGTGATATAATAGTGGCAATTAATGCACTGTTGATTATTCCCTTGCGGTGCTCGGGATTCAAATATCACAGGACAAATGTGAGAATTGACTCCAGCACAACCGCTATCGAGACAGTCCAGTGTAATGTAAGAAATAGATGTAGCCCCATAGGTTGGAGCGCCTGGCTGCAGAGCCATAGGTTAGGCGTTCGAATCTCTATGGTGCCTCCTGAAAAAGAGAGAGAGAGAAAGGCGAAGGAAGCTCTCCCATAACATGTGTGGCTGAAGGGTTTGAAAAGTTATATAGCGCCAGAGCAGGAGGGACTGGTTAACCATGTCTGAGTATTTTATGCCCAGAGAACTCTGAGAGGGTTGTCAGAAGTGGGAATGGGCTCGTTGGCGTATGACCAGGATATATTAAGAACAAAGGAAGGCTAAGTAAAAACAAGAAATGGGAAGGCTTGAAACTTCCCTCTACATCAAGTGCCTCAGTGGGGCCCCTTTGAAAAGCTGGGGGGTTTTTTGGAACCAAAATGCTCAGAATTCTGAGAATTGTAGTCTGAAACCCACAACTTCTCCAGTCTCTGGCTTTCTCCATGTTCTATTTAAAGAATACTATCAAATAGATACACACTATACAATAGATGATCTTAGCCTTGGTTTCCGGAGCCATCCTCGCATTTCAGGGCTTTTCCGAATTGCTTCCTATCTCTCTTCCCAAATCTTGGTTTAATGATTTGTTGGCTGCGGTCAACTGTTTGAACCAAGATATTTTTTTTATAAAAAAAACTATATTCCAGGATATTTTTTCATTATTAAGATTATGTACAGGAAATATTCTATGTTCATGCTTTTTTCCTCTATGTTCAATTGTAATACTTCCTCGATATGCATTTTTTAAAATCACGTGTTATTTCAAATTGGTGATTTTTTTTTACCATTAACATGGCGCCATCTGCATATATTAACTTATTGCTATTTCTTCACTCTTTTATCAGTGTCTAATCCAGGTCTGATCCCAGTCAATACAGGGGTGCCTCGCAAGACGAGCGCCCCCACCAGTTTTCACTCTTTTATCGGTGTCTAATCCAGGTCTGATCCCGGTCAATACAGTGGTGCCTTGCAAGATGAGCGCCCCATTTAACAACGAAATCTCATTACGACGAAGTTTTTGCAATCGCAAAAGCTATCGCAAAACGATGTTTCCTATGGGGGAATTTCGCTTTGTGATGATCGGTTCCCTTCTTCGGGAACCAATTCTCACAAAACGATGATTTTTGGCCAGCTGATCAGCGGTTTCAAAATGGCTGGTGGGTAAAATAAAATGGCTCCCCACTCTTTTCTGGGACGGATTCCTCACTGCACGGGCAGTGAAAATGGCTGCACTATGGAGGATCTTCGCTGGACGGTGAGTTTCAAGCCCATAGGAACGCATTAATTGGGTTTTAATGCGTTTCTATGGGCTTTTTTATTTCGCATTACAACATTTTTGTTCTACAGCGATTTTGCTGGAACGAATTAACGTCGTAATGCGAGGCACCACTGTAGTTTGTTCTGATTCATTCCCCCCACCCCCACATGGCACTCTTCAAATCACATGGATCCCAACTCCCAATAGCACCAGACAGCAAGGCAAAAGGAGAAGGGTGATAGAGGTTGTATTCCAATATGTTTGGTGAGCATTAGGTTGGAGGAAGTGTACCCAGAACCAGGCAACAGCAGAGATGGCAAATGAACAGAGGCATGTGATAAGAAACTAGGATCATTTAGAGAATAAATATATAGCAATTGAGTTGTTTCATTGATGTTCTCCAAGGCTTTCATGGCTGGGATCTGATGATTGTTGTGAATATTTCAGGACGTTTTCGGGATGTTTTTATTCCTAATGTTTTGCCAGTATCTGTGGCCGGCATCCTCAGAAGACAGTAGGAGACATAATTCTAACTCCTGTCCTCTGAAGATGCTGGCCACACAAAGACTGGCGAAACGTTAGGAAGAAAAACCTCCAGAACATGGCCAGGCAGCCCGAGAAACCCACAACAACCATGTTTGATTGATGTTTGTGGAGATTCACCTAGAAAATTTTCCACTCCAAAGGAACCCAGAAATCAACTATTAGGCCTTCTTCATTGTAGTACCAACACTCTGGAATCACCTCCCGGCTGAGCTGCACTTGACTCCCTCCTTGCTATCATTCAGAAGGCTTTACAGACAGGCCTTCCAATACAACCCTGCCCAATTTTTTATGCCATGCAAACTGCTTTATACAGTGGTGCCCCGCATAGCGGCGTTAATCCGTTCCAGGATTAATGTCTCTATCGGAATTCTTCGCTATCTGGGCGGGGAAAACCCATAGGAACGCATTAAACTCACAGATAAGCGAAGAATCCTGGATCCGGCTGCCATTTTCACTGCCCGGTAAGCGAGGGCAGGGCGCGAAAATGGTGCAGGCGGCCATTTTCTGCACCCAGTGGCCATTTTGGAACCACCGATCAACTGTTCCCAAAATGGCCACCGGGTGCAGAAATGATCGCAATGCGATGTTTAGCCTATCTAAACATTGCAATGCGATCACATTAGCGACCACAAAAAACGGATCGCTATGCGGATTCGTCATTAAACGGTGCACTCATTAAGCGAGGCACCACTATATTTGGAGTCGCATGTTTTATTGCATCTGTTGATTGGTTTTATGCAATTTCTCAGTTGCTGTGTTTTATTATTTGCTGAGACCTGCCCAGATGGGGTAGTACACAAATGTAAGAAAGAAAGAAATAAAGTTCATAAACTTTCATTTTCAGAAAATAATTTATGGGAGTCCTCTCAGGTACCAGATCATGTTTCTGCTTGAAGAATGATTTTCACTTCACCTGATGCCAGCCTTCAAGCCTGTTAAATTCTGCATTTTCATTCATGGAAGATAATCTTCAGAAAAACTTTCAGTGATTCGTATGCTTGTTTCCTCTTTACTTAATAAATGCATTGCTGCCAAGCTAATGATCAACTGTATGCACCTATGAAAGGAAAAGCGGTGGGTGGAGGAGGTTGTCTTATTCTCCCTGCAACACAACCCCTGAGATGTACAATCAGTCAAAGAAACACAGTCTAGACACACAGCCACAGATACTCATTGGTGATGCGGATATCCATAGCCATCCATGGGAATGAAAATGAGAACCAGACAGGTGGAATCAGACAGCAGGAAAGGTGCACATCTTATTTCACTGGAACACATCACTTTTTTACAGAGCAAACTCCTTGAAAGTGACCCTTCTGTCTGTTAGGACAGCCAATCTGGCCCTAAAAAGTAGTAGCCATATGATAATAATAATCATATGCCATCAAGTCAATTCTGACTTATGGCGACCCTTTACAGGGTCTCCCAGATAGTGGCTACTCAGAAGCGCTTTACCATTTTAGTGATGATGATGATAAGTAATAGTAGTAGTAGTAGTAGTAGTAGTAGTAGTAGTAGTAGTTATCATCATCATCATCATCATCATCATCATCATCATCATCATCATCATCATCATCCTCATCCTCATCATCATAATAGTGGATCTTCAAAAGCAAGCAGCCATCGCAATTGTGGCTATCATTCCAGGGAACTTTGGGAGGAAGAAAACATTATTATTATTATTATTATTATTATTATTATTATTATTATTATTATTATTATTGTGCTCTATACCAGAGTGCATTCCAATAGTCAAAAATAGTTAAAATACAGCCATAACATAATTACAATGACAAAAACATACAGTAAGCCATTATCATTCAAGAAGGCAATAAAGAATCAAAATAACTATAATAACAACATCATAATAATTAAAGTACAGTAATTCTGTCCCAATAATTGCCTATTTCCGTGGTCAACCCCTATGGTTCCAGGTTGAACAATTAGATTTTTAGGACTCATCTGAATTTGACCAATTCTAGTTCCCACTGGGACCAATCCCACGCGAAGGTATTGCAGAAGGGAATTTCATAATTTTGGGTCAGGGGATACTGATCCTGCAGATAAGGAGGTCCTACTGTACTAGGTTAAGTTTTTTTTCTACATATATATTCAGAAATTAACTTTGCTTCTAAAGCAGAAGTTGTCATATCCACCATACATGTCAAGCAAATGGAAACAAATAGGGATTATAGCTTTCATAGTGTACATATTGCAGCAAATCTAGCCAACTATACTTGAAAAACAAATGTTGGGTTTACATGACCATGCAGAATGCTTCATTCCTTCACTCTGCTTTTATCTTTGTGTTATCACTATTTTTTGTCAACTTTGTACTCTGTAAGAATTTTAGAATATTTGCAAATTTCCTGTTCTTTGAGCCACCAAGAACTCGATGTTTTAAGACTTTGATGTGCGAGCAAGCAAAACTGAGTGCTCTCCCAACCTCTATGTAATAGTTCCTTAGGAAAAGCGTATGTAAAATAATGTGACCTTTCTAGGAATGGGACCGTTCCTAGAAACAAGCAGGAAAAGCTTGTTTTTATCCTAGTAGAGCCATGGGTGAGGAAACCTTCTGTCTTGTGTACCTGTTATAAGAAAGGAATGACCATGGCTTTTACAGAAACTTCTTCTTCTTAGGCATCCTTCAGCCTCGAGAGACTATGGTAATGTGCTCTGAAGAGAGGACTTGGAACAGCATCTAGTGTGGCTGAGAAGGCCAATTTGAGAGTGACAATCCCTTCCACACTGAAGACACACACAATCTGTCCCCTGTCCAGCTCCCTGATTTTGCTGCTTTCGGAATGGCCTCTTTGCCTCAGCCTGCTGGACAAGGGTCTCTTCAAATTGGGAGAGGCCGTCATGCACCGCCTGCCTCCAGGCTGAATGCTCAGGGGTCAGGGTTTCCCATCCGTTGAGGTCCATTCCTAAGGCCTTCAGATCCCGCTTGCAGGTATCCTTGTATCACAGCTGTGGTCTCCCTCTGTCTGGGGCGATTTCCCTGCACTAATTCTCCATACAGGAGATCTTTTGGAATCCGACCATCAGCCATTCTCATGACGTGCCCAAGCCAACGTAGACGTCACTGCTTCAATAATGTATACATGCTGGAAATTCCGGCTCAATCTAGGACTACTCTATTTGGAAACAATACAGAATTATTATTTGGAAACAATACAGAAAAAGAGCAAAACTATTTGAGGAATAAACGGGAAGTTGTGAAGAAACCATATTGTGTATGTTGGGACTACTGAAAAATAAGTGTAACCTTAACGCAAATAGGGAGGGCAACCAATATAGAATTTATTTCCCACCACATCTTAGGTTAAGTGAGCCAAAGCGTACAGAATTCCTGAACTTAGCCCATGACAATCCCTATCCAAAGCCTTCTCTGTGCCCAGTGTTACTACCATTCACCTGTCACTGACATCACACATTGTCACATGACCACCCTATGAAGAGCAGCCGTCTGTCTTTCCACAGTCCCCTTGATACAACAAATACAAGCAGTGTATTAACAAGGGAATAGTATAGAATAATGAGAGATTAAGACGCCAGCCAACATGTATCAGCACAAACAAGTTTTTAAAAAAATGGAGAGGTGAAAAACCGATTATAGAATCATAGAGATGGAAAGGGTCTATAAGGCCATCAAGTCCAACCCCCTGCTCAAGGCAGGAATCCAAATCAACGGGCATCTGCCAAGTGGTTGTCTTAATTTCTCTTAAATGCCTCCAGCGTTGGAGCAGTCACCACCTCCTGAAGTCATTGGTTCCATTTTCATATTGCTCTAACAGTTAGAAAGTCTTTCCTGATATTCACCCTCAATCTGTCTTGAGCCTCTTATTATGTGTCCTGCACTCTGGGATCATCAAGAACAGATCCTGCCCCTCCTCTGGATGACTACCTGTCAGGGATTTAAAAAGTGTTACCCTATCTCACCTCATTCTTCTTTGGCGTAAGGCTGAACATGCTTAGACAAAACAGCCACTAATGCTTTTGCAAGGGCTGCTCAGGGAAAGTGAAAAACATGCCCACCACTAGGCAGCAATCCGGAAGACATGAAAAGGTGCCAAATCTTTGAGGACGACCACGTGTGCCCAAGGCACCAAGGCACTAAAGCAATGCATGGGTGGGTTGTATGGCCTAGGTAAAGGTTCCCCTTGACATTTTCAGTCCAGTCGTGTCCAACTTTAGGGGGCGGTGCCCATCCCGTTTTCAAGCCATAGAGCCAGTGCTTGTCCGAAGACAGTTTTCCATTGCCACGTGGCCAGCGTGACTAGGGAATGCTGTTTTACCTTCCCACTGAGGTGGTACCTATTTATCTACTGTACTTGCATTTGCATGCTTTTGAACTGCTAGGTTGGCGAGGAGCTGGGACAAAGCAACGGGAGCTGACTCCATTGTGTGGATTCAATCTTACAATTGCTGGTCTTCTGACCCTGCAGCACAGGCTTCTGCGGTTTAGCCCACAGCACCACCACATCCCTTCAGCGCCACCACGTCCCTTTGTATGGCCTACTCTGGGGTAAAAAGCCTGAGCCAAAGTTGTCTGGCCCATAGGGAGAGCCAGCCTGATGGGAAGGAACCTTACAAAAAGCAGCATCTTTTGAGTCTTCGATCCTACAGTTTCACCAACTGCCTCCAGGTCTCCACAACCCACCTAAGACCATTAAAGGGTATATTTTCGCTTACTTTAATGATGCTGTCAACTGGGTGTGGAAGAAGTTGTGGTTTCTAACAACCGCTCCTAAAATATCTAGATCAGCAGGTGGGCTAGAAGATTCCAGGAGCTACATACATGCCCCAAAATAGAGAAGTTCTCCAAGTTCTGTTCCCACCAACCATTCCTATCAAAAGCAAACTCTTTTCTTCTCATGCCCCCCCCTTTTTTTTGCAACAAATTGCACAATTTGTAGGGGACTTGTCTGAGCAGCATCGTTGAAATTCCTTGCCTCTCCCTCCCTGTTCACTTTCCAGATGAATCCTAGTTCAAGTTTACAAGTGACCTGTCCACCTTCGCAAATACATTGACCTGTCCACCTCTTGGGCCCCAGTAAAAGCATGCTACCATGCCAGTTTGTTTCTCAAATGCCAGGCCAAGTCAACGGTTCCTCATCGGCAAGTCAGAAATACCTTCATTGATTTGTATGCTATCCTCTTTACTTAATAAAACCACAGGGTGAAGAGAGGGAAATCAATGTCCTGAATTCCAAAGCACAAATTTATACAGAAGGAAGATTTATGATGTCCTGTCAGTTCTTATATTGGCAGGGGCGGGAAATAGTTGTTCTCTTGACTTAAGAGATAAATTGACTACAATCTGGCCTAACTGGTCTTGGTAGGGTCTTTCAGGAAATCCAACATCAATGGTTGAAGGGGAAGAAAGAAACAGGAAACTACATTCATCCTTCTCTTCACTCTTCCATGGAAGTGATGTTCCTAATTTTCTAAGAGAATCATGAAAAAATATCTTCAGTTGATGACTCACAATCAGGGCCAGCTCAAGATATTGTGTTGCCTGAGGCAAAGGACGAAATTGGTGACTTTCCTTGAATCAAGAACACAGATACCAGCAGGTCTAGGAGCTAAATTTTATTCTAACACTCGCAAGAAAAGTGTTTTTCAAGGTGGCGGGGCATATGCTTTACCTAATAGTAGGACTGGCCCTTTTTACATTGATTCTCAGCCACCGGATAATGTTTCTGCTTGAAGAATGATTTCCCCTCACCTGATGCTGGCCTTCAAGCATGTTAAATTCTGCATTTTCATTCCTGGAAGGCAATCTTCTCAGTGATTTGTATGCTTTCCTCTTTACTTAAGAAATGCATTGCTGCCAGGCTAATGACCAACTGTACGCACCCATGAAATGAAAAAGCAGTGGGTGGAGGAGGTTGTCTTAATCTCCCTGCAACACAGCCCCTGAGATGTACAATCTGTCAAAGAAACAAAGTCTAGACACACAGCCACAGATACTCAGATTAGGCATCCTTCAGTCTCGAGAGACTACGGTAATGTGCTCTGGATGGAGGACCTGGAACAGCGTCTAGGGTGGCTGAAGAGGCTTCCACACTGAAGACAAATACAATCTGTCCCCTGTCCAGCTCCCTGGTTTTGCTGCTGGACAAGGGTCTCTTCAAAATGGGAGAGGCCATGATGCCATGATGCACCGCCTGCCTCCAGGCTGATGTCAAGGTTTCCCATTTGTTGAGGTCCACTTCCAAGGCCTTCAGATCCCACTTGCAGATATCCTTGTATCGCAGCTGTGGTCTCCCTCTGGGGTGATTTCCCTGCACTCATTCTCCATACAGGTAGTCTTTTGGAATCCGTCCATCAGCCATTCTCACAACATGCCCAAGCCAGCGTTTCAGTAATGTATACATGCTAAAAATTCCAGCTCGTTCTAGGACTATTCTATTTGGAACTTTGTCCTGCCAGGTGATACCAAAAATGCATCGGAGACAGTGCATATGGAACGTGTTCAACTTCCTCTCCTGCCATTCACAAAGTGTCCAGGACTCACTGCAGTACAGGAGTATGCTCAGGACACAGGCTCTATAGACCTGGATCTTGGTCTATGCCGTCAGCTTCTTATTGAGATGGATATCCTCATTGGTGATGTGAATATCCATACCCATCCATGGGAATGAAAATGAGAATCAGACAGATGGAATCAGACAGCAGGAAAGGTGCACGTCTTATTTCACTGGAACGTATCGCTTTTCAGGAAGCAACCTCCTTGTAGGTGACCCTTCTGTCTGTTAGGACAGCCAACCTGGCCCTAAAAAGTAGTAGCCCTATGATAATAGTAATCATATGCCATCAAGTCAATTCTGACTTATGGCAACCCTTCCCAGGGTCTCCCAATTAGTGGCTACTCAGAAGTGCTTTACCATTCACTTCCTCCAGAGGGTGCCCTGGGACCATTGTGCAGCTTGCCCAAGGCTACACAGGCTGGTTCTTCTCTCAGGGGACACAGCAGGGAATCGAACTCCCAGCATCTGAGCTATCTGGCCAACTAGTAACCTATTGTCGGACCAAAAAATAAATTAAATTCCAGAGGCCAAATTTGATTGGTCAGATACTTGAAAACGAATCATGCCACTGTTTATATTTCCACCACATCTACTCTCCAAAAATGCCCAGCTTAGGGTACAGTGACATTAACACCCAGGAACGATCTAACCTGGATTGCTTTGGAATAGTCAGGCTTGATTGTTCTAATCAAGCCCGACCATTCCAAAGCTAATACCATGAAGTGACTTAATAGCTGCTCGGCAGAAGGCAGGGGAAATAAAATATATATAAATATTTTCCACTCCCCCACTCTTGTGAATGCTGAAAAATGCCAAAGGATCAAACACAACACATTGCATGGCCTCTGGTTCCTTCTAGTGACCAGTTCTGGTAAGTATACCCTGGAAATACGTATGGATACATATTTCTGGTTTCTTTTATTTAGTCTTTTCAGTCGTTAGATAAGTGAATCTGCAGCTACGGATCCCACAGAAAGGGGGTCCTACTGTATAACAAAACCCATAAGTGTAACCTATGGCAGGATAATTGAGGATTTACCGTATTTTTCGCACCATAAGATGCACTTTTTTCCCACAAAACAGGGGGGTGGAAAGTCTGTGCGTCTTATGGAGCGAAGAAAACCGATTATATTTTCCTGTTTTCTTCTCCTAAAAAATTAGTGCATCTTATGGAAAGGTGCGTCTTATGGAGCGAAAGTAATTTCTGGTACCAAAATTGAGATGATACATTTCCTACTGGAAGAGGATTAACTGACACATTGATATTTGCTACTGGAAGGGTATGAATCCCCAACCCTAGGTTAATCAAGTTAATGACATCAGCCCCATGTGCTCTAGGTTATCTCATGCAGTTCTCTCCTCAGAGGCCACAGCAAGGATCTGGATTCCCACCCCTGGCTCCATAGCTCGAACCCATTGAGTTCTACCAGCTCAAGCATCTTGCAGAGGCTTCTCTGGTTTTAATGAGATTTTTTTTTTAAAGGCAAAATTCTAAATCTACATCTGTCCTATTACTGGATATAAACACTTCTTATTTAGACACAAGGTTATGTCAAAATTTGCTTTTATTTAGGCAGAGGGCATCTACACATCTTCCCACGGCTGAAAGCTCTAGAAGTGTGGTCCATCTGAATTTCACAGCCACAGATCCAAGGAATTTCAAATAGCCCATTGACTGATATGGTTGTGCTCTGGTTGATCATCGTTTCCTGCAAAAATAAAGAACACAGTGAGATGCCCAGATACACACAGAGAGACATAGATGACAGCTAGGCATAATAGAGCGCAGGAATTGTGACCAGAACCCATGTGTGAAAAATCTGCATGTAGTTTCTATTTTGGAAGAACCCAGTAAAATCTATTGATGAACTGATGGAAACACTAGTAAACTTTGGGGAAATGGCAGGAATGAAAGAGAATCGTCAGAAAACAAAAAATTTAGGCAAAAATATTCAAACGGGGGGATTCACAAATTGATAGAGGCTTCCAAGAGGAAAAATGAGTTAAATATTTGGGAAATCAAATGACAAATAAGACAAACACACTAATAAAGAAAATTATATGAAACTTTTTAAGGAGATAACAGAGAGATTTGGAAAAGTGGGATAAGCTACAACCTTCACTGATGGGAAGGATAGTGGTAATCAAAATGAATGTGCTAGCCAAACTGATCTTTCTTTTTCAGACAATATCAGTGATGTTAAAGCAAACACTTCTTCAGGACTTTAATAGAAAAATAATGAAATTTATTTGGCAAGGAAAAAAATCAAGGATTAAAGTGAAGGCATTACAAGACTCTAAACAAAAAGCAAAAAGTGCTGCTTATATACCGCCCCATAGTGCTTCAAGCACTCTCTGGGCGGTTTACAAGTTAATTATGCAGTCTACACATTGCCCCCCCCAAGCGAGCTGGGTACTCATTTTACCAACCTCTGAAGGATAGAAGGCTGAGTCAACCTTGAGCCGCTACCTAGGATTGAACCCCAGATCGTGAGCACAGTTTTGGCTGCAGTACAGCGGTTTAACCACTGTGCCACAAGGCTTCACATAAAGCCCACATAACTTCCTGTGGCTAATTGACAAGGTGCCAGGATGCTGTCAAATGGCCTAGGAAATTTGTTTCTTCCAACAGTGTTGCAAGGGGCTTCTCCCCCCCTTTTTTTTTAAAATTGATTTTTGGGGGGATCCCCCTCCCATTTCCTTTGGTTATTTTTCCTATTGTCTGCTGAACATGAGAAGAAGGTATCAAGATGGAAGAAGAATCTCTGCATATTGTAGTAGTTTTGGTTGGGGGGGATGTATTGTATTTTTTGCCTTTATTTGCTCATTTGCTCTTCTTGGTTTTTGGGAAAGGAGGCTGTATGTGTTTCATTTTGCTATTTTCTCCCTGTTTGTGTGTGGGGATGCCTTCCCTACTTGATTATTTTTTTAAAAAAAGGATTTGGTTAATTTGCTGTGCATGTATTCTGTTAAAAAAGTGTATTTTGGTGGTTTGAGGCATAGACTGTTTTGTCTGGACAGTGCACCAAGTGAGCATGATAATAGAAACTAGTTCCTAGATAGATCTGACTATGATTCTTTTTCCTTTCTCATGCACTGTTGCTTGCTTTTGAAGTAGATTGATTCTCCGTTGACTTGCCTCTCTGCTGTTTTGGATGAGTTTTTAAGGATTCAATAGGGCTTAATTTAGGTTAGCACCAGGAAACCCAAATGAAGAAACAAAATATCCCTAAAGAAGTAATTCCTTTTAGGTTAAACAAAAGGACCATAATACAAGCCCTGTGAAAATGAAAGAAAATTAAATATATACACACACCCAAATAAAACTTAACTTCTTGAAGGTTGGGGCACTACAGCAATCGCAAAAACCATTCGTCTTCTGGGTTTTTCGTCCTGCAAGGCGTTCGTCTTGCAAGGCACCACTGTATGTAAAATGTTTTATAGATGGCATATGACTCCAGCTAAACTGTCTAAAATGTATGAAAATATCTCTAGAAAATGTTGGAAATGTAAAATACAGGAGGGTACTTTTTATCATATCTGGTAGATATGTAGGGAAGCAAAAAATTATTGGAGATCAGTATATGAAATGTTACAAAAAACTGAATATTGTGTGATACCATTTAAACTGGAACTGTTTTTATTGAAAATTATGCCTGAAATTGTAGATAAAGAAATGAGATATTTGATAATACATGTAATTACTGCAGCAAATATACTATATGAGAAACATTGGAAGAAAGAAGAAATACGGTATCATGAAGAGTTGATAGAAAAGATACTGGAAGTGGTGGAGTTTGTAGATAAAGAAATGGAATATTTTATAATCCATGTAATTACTGCAACGGGGATACTGTATGGGAAAAACTGGAAGACAGAAGAAGCACCGTCTCTTGAAGAGTTGATAGAAAAGATACTGGAAGTGGCAGAGATGGATGTACAGACAGAAGCGTTCAGTGAAAGGTCATCTCAGAAAGGACTCCAAAACGGAATGATTTTATTACTGGGCTCGAAACGTGAATTGAAAAGTATTGATAAAGGAAGAGGGTGAAGGCCCAAGGTAATAATGGAGAGATGAGTAACTTCAGAAATGCTGGTAAATTTTGCTAAATTGTTTAGCCAATGTGATTTCCCTCTTTAGCATAATTGTGTAAGTGGCTGTAAGAATACTCTTTCACTCTTTGGAATTTTACCCTTTCCCTATCCACACCTATTCCCCCCTGCCCCTTATCCCCCTATTGCAAATCCTATTCCTATTGAAAATGAATTTTAAAAAATAAAAAATTAAAATTCTCATGAACTTCTCATATGTGGATTTTTTTTCCCACCTGCCCACCTGTTTGCTAACTACTGTTTTGTTTTGTATTGGGTTTTGTTGTTGTTGTTGTTGTTTGCTTATTAAGTTTGGGAACGTGGGAATTCTTACCAGCAGCATGGAACCTTCTGTCCACACTTTCCGATGTACTTGTAACCGCCCGGACACCTGCGCTTGTAACATTTCCCCTTGGACTCTCGGCACTTTTTGCTGCCATATATTTGAGAGAAACCTATGCACACAGAAAAGGAGGTTACATTAGAACACGTCTACTCACCTTGGAGGCTTTCGTGTAAATTGAACAGCCTCTTTTTAAAAAATTCCTTATAAATAAGATTGGGGGATTTCTGGTCCTAAAAGAACCCCCCTCCTCCTCCACACACAAGGACTACTGCCTGGCTTGGTATGTTTGTTTGTTTGTCTGTTTTTCTTCTGAAGGGATCTGAAGGCCTCAGGAATGGATCTCAACAGATGGGAAAGATGGACATCTGAGCGTTCAGCCTGGAGGCAGGTGGTGCATCATGGCCTCTCCCAATTTGAAGAGACCCTTGTCCAGCAGGCCGAGGCAAAGAGGCAGTCCCGAAACAAGAAAAACCAGGGAGCTGGACAGGGGACAGATTGTATTTTTCTTCAGTGTGGAAGGGATTGTCACTCTTGAATTGGCCTTCTCAGCCACACTAGACACTCTTCCAGGTCCTCCATACAGAGCATGTTACCATAGTCTCTCGAGACTGAAGGTTGCCTAATCAATGTTTGTTTTTGTTCATTTGTTTGTTCATTCGTTTGTCTGTCCATTCATCTGGCTGTTTGTTTATTTGCAAAATATTTTTACCCCACCTTTCTCCTTAAAAGGACCCAAGGTGGCATATATCACTAAAAGACAATATAAAAACTAACACCAATGGGTATACAAAAAGGATCAAATACATACCATACTAAAATGTAAGCAACACCAAAACATTCAAAGCAGTAAGGGACAACAATCCATTAAAAAAAGCTACTCAGGCAGCTAGTCACTAAGGGAAAACCTGTCTGAAGAGAAAGGCCTTTGCCTGCTTGCAGAAGGACAGCAAAGATGGGGCCAGATTGGCCTCCAATGGGAGGCCTCCAATGCCCTCTGCATTGTCCCCACCAAATGCACCTACAAAGGTGGTCGGACTGAGGGACAGGCCTCTCCTGAGGATCTCAACACCTCAGTCATGCTCACTAAGGTGCTGTGCTTCAACACCATCTGGAAAACCGCATGTCTATACTCCTGCTTTAGCACAGTGACAAGCAGTGCAAAAATGGATTACCTTGCATCCTTTACTAGGTCATTGGATTGGTGAGCTGGAGCCAAAGGCAGGTGGTTTATCTGGGCCTCCTAGAAGAATTGTCTGCCAAGGTCACCTAGACTGTGTGTGAGACACCTTGGATGGGGTTACATGCTCTGTCACCTGTGTGGCTTTGGGCTAGCTACCGGGTAAAGCTGTATATATTGATAGGTTTAGACCATGGTTCCCAAAATTCTTGAGATAGCTATGTTAACTTGGGTCTTGTACAAGTTGCAGACCAAAACACACACATCTGAACTCCACAAATTGTCCCAGAGCAGCAGAAGGAAAGTCTGGTAAATCTCTTCTGAATACTTCTTAGCTGTAACTCCCTGAAGTCCTAAGTCCTAGAAACTCAGGATTGGCTTGACAGCATATTCTGTGGTAGCATCATCAGCAGCATCAGTATGATTAATAATAGCAACAAGAACAACAACAACAACAATAAATGCGTGGTTAAGTCAATTCAGGGGTTTCTTACATAAAGGAGTACTCAGAAATATGAATGATTCTATAAGGTAAAGGTTCCCCTTGACATTTAGTCCAGTCGTGTCCAACTCTAAGGCACAGTGCTCATCCCTGTTTCCAAGCCATAGAGCCAGCGTTTGTCCATAGACAGTTTCTGTGGTCATGTGGCCAGCATGCCTAGACACGGAATGCTGTTACCTTCCCACTGTGCTGGAACCTATTTATCTACTAGCATTTTTACATGCTTTCGAACTGCTAAGTTGGCAGGAATCTATAAGCCTTCTGCCATATACACACTATGATGCCGTACATACACCTACATCCAACATGGGGACAGTCATTAAAGCTATCAGGAGATGAGCATTCAACAGTACAGTCTTCAGTAGCAGGGCTAGCCCCAGGCTTAAATTTCTCCAAAGTTCAAGCAATTTTTGATGTGACTATGACAAGAGACTAGGACACCATCAGCAGCTTTCCATCTCAGATTTCTGAACACAAACAGCCCTTCATAACAATCAAGCAAGTGAAGCCAGATTTTGGTTACACGTCAGAAAGAACTTCCTAACGGTTAGAGCAGTACGATGATGATATCAATTACTTCAAGAGGTGGTGAGGGCTTCAACACTGGAGGCATTCGAGAGAAATTTAGACAACCACCTGGCAGATACCTTTTAAATTGGATTCTTGCATTGAGCAGAGGGTTGGACTCGATGGGCTTATCGGCCTCTTCCAACTTCATGATTCTATGAACACTATCCCTTATTATTCACACCAGCAAAGACAAATATTAAACATTTCTTCAAGGAGATAATTGTCCCAGAGCCTAGCCTTGCTGGCAGATTCATTTCCCATTCATTTTATCTTAGTCTTATCCCATGTCTGACAGAACAGAATCACTTGATAACTTCACTTCAAAAGGTAATTCCTGTCTGGTCACATTTCACAGAGCATCCACGAACATTATACAGTTACCCAAGTGGCAGATTTACCTGGAACCACCAGCATCATTAAACACAGGACGGCAAAGACAAGGTAAAATATCTTCATGGCTGAAAATACAACTGGAGCTCACCACCACCGGAGAAGAAAGAAGAATGGGACTAGGAGGGGTTGAAACATGCTTGTATTTAAAGGCCTCTGGGGGGCAGTTAAAAATAGATTTTGCAAAACCTGAGCTAATGTGGGTATGGTTTTTTGTTTTTCACGTTGTTAATTGGAGACCAGTACAACTGAACCATTACTCAAGTCCTTCCTGAGGAATTTCACAAGATCATATCTTTGTGATGTTTTGTTTGCAGAGATGACTGTGCACAAAGAACTCAAATGTCTCAACAGTGAAGAAAAGGCACATTCAATCATCTATAGTAACCATTATGTGCAAAAGAGGATGAGCTTATTGGTAGCCCAGTGGTAGATCACTGAGGCCTTAGATCACAATGGTAGACCACATATGGTCATCCCAAACAGCTTTAGTTCAGTGCTAAACTATATGACTGTCATGCAAATACAGTCAACCCTCGACTTACGAGCTTAATCCATTCCGGAAGGACGTTCGTAAGTCGGAAAGTTCGTAACTCGAATCAGCATTTCCCATAGGAATGCATTGAAAACCAATTAATCCATTCTCAACATAAGGAAATGGAATTTGCTTCCCATTAAAACCCCCTGGATGAAAAGCAGCGCCTGGGAAAGTTAGTTTTGGGGGATCTAGGGAGTGCCAAAATTAAAAGTAGTGTCAAAATTAAAAGCCAAGTGTCGCACAGATTATACAGGACCAAAGAATAAAACATTCACATCAAAATCAGGAAGAACTTACACTCTGATGCATCAGATGCATGGGCGGACCTATTATGAAATTAATGATCCCGGAGGGGCCCCAGGAATGACTTTAGTACACATTAAAAAAAAATTGTGATGAGCTGTCATTGAAAAACCCAATTGAACAAGACTCAAATGTCATTGCTGGTTACGAAGGGGCTTCCAAAGCAGTTCAACCTTCAGGGTCACAAAAATAGAGGTCTGTCACTGATCAGATGTGGAACAGAATGAGGAAGTGACCCCTAACTGGGCCAGGAAAGGTATCTGAACACTGGAGTGACCCTCCTGCTCAAAGAACCTATGGTGAGAAGAGATGCAACTTATGGGTTTCTTCTGACCCCTGCAGTGTTACCTCTGGGTCCACGGAGACCCCATAACAAGCCCCTCCAAAACAAACAAACAAACAAACAAACAACCCTGTATTGCCTCCTAATGGCAAATCATGTCTTCAGAAAGAACAAGATTTACCATTTCATATAATTTTCCACCCAGTCCTATAGGGTAAAGGTAAAGGTAAAGGTTCCCCTTGACAATTTTGGTCCAGTCGTGTTCGACTCTAGGGGGTGGTGCTCATCCCCATTTCCAAGCCGTAGAGCCAGCGTTTTGTCCGAAGACAATCTTCCGTGGTCACATGGCCAGTGCCACTTAGACACGGAACGCTGTTACCTTCCCACCGAAGTGGTCCCTATTTATCTACTCGCATTTGCATGCTTTCAAACCGCTAGGTTGGCGGGAGCTGGGACAAGCGACGGGCGCTCACTCCGTTGCGTGGGTTCGATCTTACGAGTGCTGGTCTTCTGACCCTATAGGAGCAAGGAACAAATAAGATTTTATGAAACTAGAAATGGAAGACTAGTTACTTCCTGGCTTAAAGGCAGGGAAAGATTTTTCTCACCTTAAAGGCTCAGCAGACCCTGAAATTCCTTTAAAGGAGAAATTCTTCTCTCCCCTAAAGTTTCTGGGAGTACGATTTGCCATTTAGAATGGCCAGGATTTTTGTCATTGATATGCCAGGGTGGGTCAAGATGGGTGTGGAGCCCTCTAAGGTCTTCAGGAGAACAAAAATGGCTCCTAGAACATTTATTTGTTTCTTGGTTGGTTTTTGTTCGTTCGTTCATTCGTTCAATTTCTATACCGCCCACCTGGCTACATGGCCACACTGGGTGATTCACAACATGATAGAAAAACAACAAATAACATGTTAAATCAATTCACAACATAATAACAGTCTGAAAATCAAAGTAAATACATCAATCAACTTAAACTGAGAAAAAGGAAAACTAAGCAAACGACAACACAAAAAACAATTAATAAACACAAGGTGGCGGAACAGATAACGTTAAGTGTTGACAGCAGCTCTGCGCTCTGACAATGTGATATCCGGGGAAACCTGTCTTAACAGCCAAGTTTTCAAAAATCTCTTGAAAATTCCCAGTGAAGGGGCCAGCTGTATTTCAGGTGGGGGAATTATTCCACAGGTGGAAGAACATGATAGATCCCTCTAAGTTACTGGAAGGAAGGAAAACCCATAATTTGAAGAGGTTTTGAGAAGTTGCTGTTGAAACCTGGTAATGGGGCATCTCTTCTCTTCCGTTTTGATAAGGTGAGGTGAGATGCTGTTGGCTGAGCTCAGTGAACTAAGAATCTGACTGAGGAACCAGAGGTGACAAGTTCAATTCCTCATGGGGCCTCTTGTAAAATAGAGCCAGCCTTTGTGGCCTTGGGCAAATTGCACAGGGATCCCCAGGAGAAGGGAAGGGGACATTAAATATACATTTACCACTGTACATAAATGGCGAGGAAGTGGAGAGAGTTGGTAGTTTTAAATTTCTGGGCACTTACATCTCAGAGGACCTCTCAGGGACTATAAATGCCAACATGCTAGTGAAGAAGGCACAGAAGAGGCTGTATTTCCTGAGAATACTCGGCAAGTTAAATTTATCTCAGCATTTACTTCTGTCATACTATCGTAGCACCATTGAGAGTGTCCTAATTTATACTGCCCACCTGGCTACAAGGCCACACTGGGTGGTTCACAACATGATAGAAAAACAACAAATAACATGTTAAATCAATTCACAACATAATAACAGTCTGAAAATCAAAGTAAATACATCAAGGTGGCAAGGTGATGTCTCTGCTTTTTAGGAACCTTGACAGCATCCTAAAAAGCAGAGACATCACCTTGCCAACGAAAGTCGGCATAGTCAAAGCTACGGTTTTTCCTGTAGTGATGTACGGAAGTGAGAGCTGGACCATAAAGAAAGCTGACCACCGAAGAATTGATGCCTTTGAATTGTGGTGCTGGAGGAGACTCTTGGGAGTCCCCTGGACTGCAAGGAGAACAAACCTATCCATTCTAAAGGAAATCAACCCTGAGTGCTCACTGGAAGGACAGATCCTGAAGCTGAGGCTCCAGTACTTTGGCCATCTCATGAGAAGAGAAGAATCCTTGGAAAAGACCCTGATGTTGGGAATTTGTGAGGGCAAGAGGAGAAGGGGACGACAGAGGACGAGATGGTTGGACAATGTCATCGAAGCTACCAGAATGAATTTGAAACAACTCCGGGAGGCAGTGGAAGACAGGAGGGCCTGGCGTGCTCTGGTCCATGGGGTCTCGGAGAGTCGGACACGACTAAACGACTAAACAATGACGACGAACTTATAGCATTCTGGTATGGCTTGGGAGTAGCGGACAAAAAAGCTCTATAGAGAATCATTAAAATTGCCCAGAATATAATCGGGCTCCAGCTATCAACCCTTCACAAATCCCGCTGTCTGAGGAAGTCGCACAACATCTTGAGAGACTTTCCCCATCCTGCTTACAACTTTTGTGAACTGTTGCCGTCTGGCAGAAGATATAGAACAATTAAGACTCAGACCACACGTTTTCTGAACAGTTTTTGTCCCATAGCTATAATTGCACATAATAATGAGCTTAAAGACCACCAGTAGTAAATAGTTGGACAGTGTTACTTAGCCTGCGGTGCAGATGTTTGTATTCTTAGTAGGGGATTTTTAGTGGGTGGGGAGTGTTTGGGGATTTTTTTATGTGTGTGCATGTGGGTCTGGTCTCTGGGTGTCTGTGTGAATTTCATTGTTTGGATATACTTACAATGACAAAAAATTTATTTGATTTGATTTGAATGGGAAACCACTTCTGAATGTTGTCTCCCTGAAGAACCCTGAAAATTCTGATTTACGGCATATGCCTTTCGTTGGAATGTTCTCAGTGAGTCCAACAGGATTCTGGTCTAAGGTTTTACTCCAGAGCCTTCAGAGAAAAGCTTGAATTTGAGAAAAGCTTTTTTAAGGAGAAAGGTGGGGTATTTAAACAAATAATTAGATGAAATAAAAATTGAATGGGCAAAAGATTCGGGACAATAGAGGGAGAGGAAATGAAAGTGCATAATAATGAATAATCTGGAGGAACAGAAATTACCATTTTTTATTTTTTTTTTTACATTCCTGGCCTCACTGAAGATGATGCAAATTCTTAGTTTATGGCCTCTGGGACAGGCCTTTGGGCTTTGTTCTTTATATCCTTGTGCGGGTTGCTTAAAAACTGCCTTTGGGTAGAGCCTCTGAAGCAAGAGGGTGAGGCTTTGGCTGTACAGGGTAAAACGGGTGCTGTGATCACCCATTTGACAAACTTTATGTGCAATTCTCTGATTTCCTTATTTTGCAAATTCTAAACAAAATGGAAGAGAACAGAACAAGCTTAACTAGCCCAAGGGGTTGAAAGTTGGCTGAGCTGACCTGAAGCTAGTTGAATCTCTAGTGAAACCTCCATGGGGTGGTGGGAATTGCTTCAGACTACCTGGCCCTCAGCTTTATTTTGTGCTTTGGATCTGGCCTATCTTAGATTCTCCCCAGCTTCTCCTTGGCTTTGCTACTTTTTTGGGGGGTTGTTTGGCTGGGCTGGTGTCAGATGGCACAGCCCACCCATTCTGCTTCAGCTTTTGTATTTTGGGCTGGGGTTACGCTGTCTCTCAGGATGTGGCTTGCTGTCAACTCCTTGGAGAAGAGACAACAACCTTATCAGAAAGCCTTTCCTGAAGAACATCAGCCCATGTCACCTGACCCTCACAGGCAATGTTCCTATGGGTTGCTACTCTGAGAGAGGTCTGAAAGATATCTACTAGAAACGGGGCCTTTTCAGTTGTGGCACCATCTCTATGGAATGGGATCCCAGTAGAGCTGTGCCAGGCCCCTTCTATCCCTGCCTTCAAGAGGATGCTCTAAACTAGGTTGTTTGAAGAAGCCTTTATGGACACCCTCTTTTAACTGCTTTCCTGTAGTTTTTGCCAATGTCTTGCCATTATCTGGGTTTGCTTATTTTTACACATAGATGCATTGTTTTCCCGTTATTAATTTATTTGATGATTCTATGTTGCTATATTATTATGTTGATTATATCCACAACTCCGATACAAGGAGATCTGCAAGCGGGATCTGAAGGCTTTGGGAATGGGCCTCAATAGATGGGAAACCTTGACCTCTGAGCGGTCAGCCTGGAGGCAGGCGTTGCATCACGGCCTCTCCCAATTTGAAGAGACCCTTGCCCAGCAGGCTGAGGCTAAGAGGCAGTCTCAAAACCAGCAAAATTAGGGAGCTGGACAGGGGACAGATTGTATTTGTCCTCAGTGTGGAAAGGATTGTGTTACTCTCGAATTGGCCTTCTCAGCCACACTAGATGCTGTTCCAAGTCCTTCATACAGAGCACGTTACCATTGACTCTCGAGACTGAAGGATGCCTAAACAAATATCCTTTTATGTAGACCTCCAAACCCCATGAGATACTTGTTCCCTTCTATTCAGCACTGATTAGACCTAATCTAGAGTACTGGTTCCAGTTCTGAACACCACAATAAGAAGGATGCTGACAAACTGGAGCAAGTTCAGAAGAGAGCAACAAGGATGATCAAGGAACTGGAAACTAAGCCCTATGAGAACAGGCTGAATGAACTGGGAATTTTTAGTCTTGAGAAAAGAAGAGGAGAGGGGAGATATGATGGCACTTTTCAAATACAGAGGAGGGACAGGATCTGTTTTTGATCATCCCAGAGTTCAGTAAACATTAAGTATGGGTTCAAGCTACAATAAGGCAGATTTATCAAGAAAAATCAAGAAAAATATCCTATTAGAGCAGCTTGTGGTTGAGCTGATTGAAACATTACCAGTATTGCATTCCATTTCTGTATGAATAATAATAATAATAAATACCATGAAGAAATAAATAAAATACATCATAAGTCTTCAGATTCATGCTGTGTCTCATTTTAAGTTGATCGCAACAACATGGAAACCTCTACATGAGCATAGTTCACAAATACGAGGTATACTGAGCATAGCTTGGATTGATATCTGCATGTCTTCTATTAGCCTTGTCCTTATCTCTATTCAGTTATTATTCTAATATTCATGACTTTATAAGGTTTATAATCAATGCTGAAGGGTTTACTCTCTGGAGAGCTTGCAAACAGTCATCCATTGTGATAAAAGTAGTTTTTCATAGACTGAAATCCTGTACCTGCACAATGGGAATGCCATCCTTGTCAGTGGCAGGTTGCCATTTATTAAAAACTTCTTTTTTTAACTTGAAGTGCATGTGACTTTTTCTCATTGCATGTGAGCTGTGCAGACCTCAGAACTGACAAAGGGAGTCTTTAATTAACAGCTGTTTGTCATTGATGATGATGTCACTCCCATTGTGCAAGTGGGCTGCACAACAGGATTTGGGTCACAGATTTTATTGTTACACTGTCAACAGTCCTTGGATAAATGTAGCAGAGACAGACCTTATCTGGCACTTGTCCATGAGGCAAGATTGTGGTTAGTTGTTGAGATACACATAACCCCCCTCCCTAAAATATTAATTTTCTGATATCCAGCTGATTTCTTCGCAATGAAAATTTGACCATACTTGTATCGCACATGTAACCTACCTCCCCATTTATTTGAAAATTAGGTGAACATCATAAACTAAGATACGAAGAATGATTCAAAAAAACAAACCTCTTTTCTCATTTGGTCTATCAAAGCTGTATCATCTGTTCCTTTCTGTCAGCTGATTTTGAGTATCTCTTACCTTTCCTCCTGGAATCAATAAGGTTTCCTCGGAAGAGTTTCATCCCTCTCCCCTTCTGTTCATTCTTGAGGATACAACTGACCTTTACATTGTACTCTTTCACTTGACTGTCCTGTTTTTTTATTACAGCAAACTAAGTTTCGGGAAATGCCCTAAGAGCAGGAAGGAAATGAGTTCACGGTAGATAATTCTAGTATGCGTTTATGAGTTCAGGACAACATGAAACTCTGGAGGAGGGGGAGGAGGAAGGAGAAAACATTCTGTAATAAAAATAATAAAAAAGAGAGAGATGAGCCTATGACAAAACTTGGCCATCTTTTCAAAACAGAAATGGTAGTTTTGGAGTGGTTACTTTTTTCAAGCACCTCTCCTAAAAACGTCTCACCCAACTTGGACACAGGCCATGGTTGAGAACTCCACACACTTTAGTTGAAAAGGGTAATTTTTCTGAGCTTGGAAAATGCTAGCACATGGGTGGAGCTTAAGGGGGAGCCAATCCTTCAGGAATCCTCCAGCCTTCACATGGCCCATTGAAACAAGTGAAGGAAGCGTAGAATAATTATAGAATAATTGGGTTGGAAGGGGTCGACAAGGCCGTTGAGTCCGACCCCTTGCTCAAGGGATCATCTGTACCAGAGGGGTAGCTTGCATATCTAAGCAATCTGTGTGATCTGTACCAGAGGGGTAGCTTGCATATCTAAAAATAGCAAAATATTCCTTCAATCACAGAGAGTATAATCTGAAAAATGGCTGTTAAGTCTCAGTATTTGTGAAGAGAGGAGAGGAACGTCGTTAGGTTGCACTCAAAACCCTGGCCCCCTCGCTGCGCATGTGCAACAGGAATTGGTGACAACTTCATTTGGTTTTTGCCCACCTGAAGGCCCGGCATTCTCATGATCCCTCTCTTGTTGCAATTGTCGTCATTTTTCAAATGGTTACTTTAAAGCTCTAGTTTTTAGCCCTCACAGACCATAGGCTGAGTGGATAATTAGGCTATTTGAATTGCAGATTTTCTGAAAAACCCACCCTAGCATAAGGATCACCTCTTTTCAAAGCTTCCTGCCTTTGAAGAACTGTTGAGTCCAAGAACCCTAAGAAGGGAGAGCAGGGGGCTTGAAATTAGGTAAAGATTCCCCTTGACATTTAGTCCAGTTGTGTCCGACTCTAGGGTGTGGTGCTCATCCCCATCTCCAAGCTGTAGAGCCAGAGTTTGTCCGAAGACAGTTTCCATGGTCGTGTGGCCAGCGTGACTAGGCACGGAACACCATTACCTTCCCACTGAGGTGGTACCTATTTATCTACTCACAATTGCATGCTTTCGAACAGCTAGGTTTATTTATATAAGCTCAAAACCAAATGGTGTATTGTGGTTTTAGGGTGAAGTGATGGAAATTCATACTTTATATCACATTGTTTCCAAAGCATACGTTGAACCAGATGTGGACCAGTTGCTTCAACTTTCTTTCTTTCTTTCTTTCTTTCTTTCTTTCTTTCTTTCTTTCTTTCTTTCTTTCTTTCTTTCTTTCTTTCTTTCTTTCTTTCTTTCTTTCTTTCTT
>NW_018152090.1:49428-70443 GCF_900067755.1 Pogona vitticeps
GATACTGGCGAAACGTTAGGAAGAACAACCTTCAGAACACGGCCAAAGAGCCCGAAAAACCCACAACAACCATCAGATGCACAATGTTTCAACAACTTATATCTTCCTTTCTTGTTGTACACAAGCTATTGGGCGAAACTGCCACGGTGCTCTTTTTGCATCTTCGTGATTTTTGCCCACTTCCCCCCAAAAAAGAAGTGTGATTGTGTTTTTTGCAAAAGAATCCTGCATTTTTGCACAGAAAAGCTTGTACTTTGTGCAGATACAAAACATGTACAGTATTTTGAAAGGCAAAGTATCAGTTTTCTGTGCCAAAAAAACAACAACACACAAACATCTTTTTCAATGTCATAAAGCTGTGTCTGACTTCTGGAGACCTAATATGTGAGATATTTAAGGGATGGTTTTACCAGTTTTCACCCACCTAGTGAGTTTCCATGGACGAATGAGGATTTGAACCCAGGTCTCCTGGGCCCTAGTCTGACACTCTATCCACTACTCCAAACTGTTTCTTGCTGGCGAAAAAAAAGTATGCTTGCTGACCCAAAAAATATTCTTGGCAGGATTCACAGGAAAATAGTAAAAAAGACTCTGTACTCTGGGATAGTTGCAATTCCTGTCCTGAACGGGACAGGAATTGCTTCCGTCCTGAATAGGATTCACTAGAAAGGGCTCTAAAGTTTGTAGAATGGCTTCTGTCCTGCACAGGATTCACTGGAAAGGGTTTTAAACATTGCAGAATGGCTTCTGTCCTGCACAGGATTCACTGGAAAGGGCTTTAAAGTTTGTAGAATTGTACCATTTTCTACGCACAACAATGGGTGAAGAACAAAACAAAAAGTGAGGGCATTGAACCAGGGTGTCCTCTTCATGTAAACTAGGAAAAATTGCTACGGAATTTTAGCATGAATCCCCTCACCAAGAGAATGGTGGCAGAGAAAAATTTGGTGAACAAGAAATATTACAAGTACAGTACTCATCAGATCCCTAAGCAAGAATACCCAGTCTTGAGAAGGCCCAGAACAATGACACCACCCATTGTTAGATCGGTTGTTCACAGTTATGGTTATCTTTACCCAACATTAACTGTCAACACTTTCTGCAGAAACCACCGACTATGCACAGTGTCAGACCACAAACCACAGAAATAAAATTTAACACGTACGTCGTGCAGTGGCCTGGTGGAAGAGCAGGAAATCCAGAACAAAGAGCAGGAGAAGCATCCCGAAATAATCTTTTTCTCTGAGAACTCAAGCCGGTTGAAGAAAAACTGCTCTGAGACAAAACAAGGATGAATACCGATGAAACCCAGGCTTCCTGCTCATTATATATGTGTGGTGAATTTGCAACTTATGGAGGGTGTCCTACTTTCTATGGCCAAAATCTCCACTTGAAGGACTGCCAGTCCCCATTGGAAAGTCTCCTCTATCCCAAGTCCAGGTCTGATTGAAAGATTAAAGAACCATAAGGAAGGAGATCAGGAACGCGGAAGTTGTCCACTCTGAATAGTACTTGGTCAGCAAGGCCAGCTAGCACATGGGTTTCATTCATCCCCACTGTGAAGGGAATGTTTTGAGAGATGGGCACGGATGGCAAATTCAGTGGCTCATAAATAATTTGTTCTTCAGACACACAGGTGTTCTTCAGACACCCCGGCTTCCCTTCCCCACCTCCTCAGATGGGTGCCTCCTCAGACGCAGCGCCCCACGCTTCCCAGCCCCACCTTCTCCTCTGAGAAGTAGAGTCAGGGGAGGGAAGCCAGGCACCTGTGGAACGCCTGTGGGTCTGAAGAACGGGCCGTTATGAATCGCTGAGCTGGCGGTTTGTGTCCATTCTTAAATATTATGTTTTTTTTTTCCATTGTGGGAAACATTTCTGAATGTGCATCTATGTAAGAGAGTGAGCGAGGTTGAGAGAGAGAGAGAGAGGTTAACACATGCAAATTTTATATAGATGTGCATCCTCTTTTGTCCTCTTTTTTTAGTGATGTATGTATTTTTTTCTTTGATGCTTTTCTTTTTTTTATTTTATTTTTCCCTACATACAGAAAAAAAAACCCACTCATAAAAAAAACAAGACACAACAATACTAATAAAATCAAAAACAAATACAAAACAAAAACCCCACATATATAAGCCGGGGGAGTCATTCCATACAAAATTTCCATTCTTAAAAGTCTGGCTGAATCAACCTTATGACTCTCTGTGAAGGGAATGTTTTGAGAGATGGGCACGGATGGCAAATTCAGTGGCTCATAAATAATTTGTTCTTCAGACACACAGGTGTTCTTCAGACACCCCGGCTTCCCTTCCCCAAAGAAGAAGGGAGAAAAAAGAAAGAAAGAAAAGAGGGAAAAAACGCATTTCAACCACTAACAAAACCATAAAAAGATTTGGAATCTATACAGATATATATTCTATATCAAAGTTTCATGTGGTATCAATATTTCAGAGAATACCACCTCCTCAGATGGGTGCCTCCTCAGACGCAGCGCCCCACGCTTCCCAGCCCCACCTTCTCCTCTGAGAAGTAGAGTCAGGGGAGGGAAGCCAGGCACCTGTGGAACGCCTGTGGGCCTGAAAAACGGGCCGTTATGAATCGCTGAGCTGGCGGTTTGTGTCCATTCTTAAATATTATGTTTTTTTTTTCCATTGTGGGAAACATTTCTGAATGTGCATCTATGTAAGAGAGTGAGCGAGGTTGAGAGAGAGAGAGAGAGGTTAACACATGCAAATTTTATATAGCATCCTCTTTTGTACTCTTTTTTTAGTGATGTATGTATTTTTTTTTCTTTGATGCTTTTCTTTGATGGCTCCTCTCTATATAGATCTATACCTGAGGCTGAGGCACATGTGAAATATAGACATCCATTTCTTATAACTTTCACTTTAGCCTTTTCAGACTTTAACACCTCTCTCTCTCATCCTTCTCCCCTGTGTCAGACCTAGTCCCTTAAAAAAGACTAGAGATATTGTATTCGCAAAGGCTATTGCGAAGATAGTGTATTCATGAAACCACTAGAGATATTCCTTGTAGGATCTCTTATAAGCCTTCCTTACCTGCCCAGTTTGTTTTCCAGTTACGTATAAACTGTAAATGAAAAGACTGAATAAAATCAAAAACAAATACAAAACAAAAACCCCACATATATAAGCCGGGGGAGTCATTCCATACAAAATTTCCATTCTTAAAAGTCTGGCTGAATCAACCTTATGACTCTATGAAAATTCCAAGTGTGATCCATCCTAAATTGTACTAAATTCTATTAATTATTTCTCTCACATCTTTGGCTTCGAATTATTCCTCAGAATATCCATGCTACCATCATGAAACAAAGAAGAAGGGAGAAAAAAGAAAGAAAGAAAAGAGGGAAAAAACGCATTTCAACCACTAACAAAACCATAAAAAGATTTGGAATCTATACAGATATATATTCTATATCAAAGTTTCATGTGGTATCAATATTTCAGAGAATAGGTGTGTTCGAGTATCTTACCTTCTAAATTTAAGCATGTTACAATTCGTTTCTTTATACATATATGCCTTAAAGTCATCAATTTCTAATGTTATATTCATCATAAAATATTAAATCTCTATTTTCCATCAACACATACTGTACATATATTTCATATCCAGTGATGTATGCATTTTTTTTCTTTGATGCTTTTCTTTGATGGCTCCTCTCTATATAGATCTATACCTGAGGCTGAGGCACATGTGAAATATAGACATCCATTTCTTATAACTTTCACTTTAGCCTTTTCAGACTTTAACACCTCTCTCTCTCATCCTTCTCCCCTGTGTCAGACCTAGTCCCTTAAAAAAGACTAGAGATATTGTATTCGCAAAGGCTATTGCGAAGATAGTGTATTCATGAAACCACTAGAGATATTCCTTGTAGGATCTCTTATAAGCCTTCCTTACCTGCCCAGTTTGTTTTCCAGTTACGTATAAACTGTAAATGAAAAGACTGAACTTCATCGTATTCCAGGGTGATCTGTTCCACTGCTCAATATTTCTTATAATCAGGAAAGCGATCCTCATTTTCTCCTGTCTTATAATTTGAATCCATTGCTTTGGTTTCCACCTTCAACCGCCACAGAAAGTCCAATTTCTTCATCTTCTAGAACAGTGGTTCTTAACCTTTGTTACTCAGATGCTTTTGAACTGCAACTCCCAGAAACGCAGAAAGTCCAATTTCTTCGTCTTCTAGAAGATAACCTTTCACATCTTTGATGATAGCTACCATGGAGCTTTCCAATCATCTCCTCCTCAGGCTTAATTTATCCAGTTCCTGCAGCTGTTCTTCCTACAGCTTGGTTTCCAGATGTTCTCCCCTATTGATTGATCTCTTCTAGATACGTTCCAGTTTGACCATGTCATTCTTCAAATGGCTGCTCCGCCGGCGAGTTTCCCTTCACCTAGTGGGGTCTCTTTGCCTTCCTCTCCCGAGATATTGTGAGACAAGTTTGCTTGTAACATGACCTGAGAAGGGAAGGGGGGAGGGCCTCATTAAGGGGTGCTCCTCCCTCCATTTGGCCTCTTTCAAGGCTTCCAACCTACTAAGCCAGTGTGAGTCTTACCGGTCACCTTTGGGGGCCAAGTAGGAATTTCTGACTGGCTGGCAAATTGGCTAGTAGCAACCGATCACACACTGGCTGAGGTGTGCAGGATGTTAAGGATGTCTAGGTAGGGTGGTAGATAGTGGCAGGTAGTGCGGAATGAAGTTGGATTGGTGAGTCTCCTTGTGAGCACAAAGAAAGTTATAGCTCATTCAACCTTCCAGTGCTGAGGATCGTGAGATTACAGCACAGGGAGGCAGAGGATGCACTGGGGCTACACTCAGGAAGATGGCCGCCAATAGAAGAGGGGGCTCGAGACCCCGGGGTGGTCACATGAGGGCTGGCCGGGGTCATGTGGTTGGTACAACCAAGTCACCTCGGGGCATGGGACTCACCTGTTTTCATGAGAAACGGATCTGGTGAGATCCAGTTACAAAATGATTCCGCACAACAGCAGGACCCTCCCGTTGCTTTGGATTTTGAAGTTTGGGGGCGGGGGAAACAATGTGGTTTGCAGAAATGGCCTCAGATCTCCAGGTTTTTTTATATTATTATTGTTGTTGTTGTTGTTGTTGTTGTTATTGCTATTTTCCCCCCACAGGTTCCTCTTTCTATCTCTTTCCTTTAGAGATTGTAGCCAATAAGGGATCCCAGTTTGAATATGACAGTATTTCCCACAGGTTCTTCTTTCTATCTCATTCCTTTAGAGATCGTAGCCAATAAGGGATCCCAGTTTGAATATGACAGTATTTCCGTCATAGTGGCAGAAACCCTGTTGCGCAGCTCCACAGGCACAATGCAAAATTGTGGTCCCATTAGGGGAATTATAGCTGTTGTTTATAAAGCAATGCTGCATGCATGCCATGCAAACAGGAAAATATGAGACATGCGGTCAGTTATGCAATGTAACTGTGAAGTTCAGACTGTCTGTGCATAGACTTCAACTGTCAGAGATTTACATGATGCCAGTCAATCTGGCAAAATTAGATCTGACTATATACTGTCATTCAAGTTATACCAAAGCTAACACAGAGTCCTGATGTGGTTCATGAGGACATGGATGGGTAACTTCTATTTTGCTGCTACCAGACTCTGGAACTCCCTCCCACAAGAGGCCAGGCTGGCCCCCATTTTTGCTGTCCTTCCACAAGCAGGCAAAGACCTTTCTCTTCAGGCAAGCTTTCTCTTAATGACTGGCTACATAAGTGTGATCTTTTTAGATGAATTGTTTTGCATCACTGCTTTGCATGTGTTTCTGATGTTGCTTTTGTTTACTGCCTTTTGGTGTGGCATTTGTTTGATCTTTTTAAAGTATTTGTATACTTACTGTTTTTAGCCTTGAATATTGTATTTTAATGTGTAAGCCACCATGGGTCCTTCTTAAGGAGAAAGACAAGGTAAACATTAAGTCAGACAATCAATCAGTCAATCAGTCATTCAATCAATCAATCAGACAGCAAGTAATTGAAACTTTGTATTCTCAACTGAAACTTTTCCAGCAATATTATCGTAGTGCCAGAAGACTCTAGGTAGGTCATATGATTTTTTTTCCCCATTTCTTCCTTGTATTAGTTGTATTTCCATCCCACTATTCTTCAGGTGGCCTTAGGGTGGAGCAGATGGTTCTCTTGCTCCTCAGAAGCTCTTTGAAGCAGGACAGGTTGAGAAAAAATGACTGGCCAGTTTAGACAGTGTAATGAGTTAGTAAAGAGTAGGGTAAAAGGAAAAGTTGCACAGTGCCAGGATGGCCCCAGAAGAAGACAACGCTCAACCGCCTCCAAGTACTTCCTACCTAGAAAAACCTTGTTGCACAGTGCCAAGATGGCCCCAGAAGAAGACAACGCTGAACCACCTCCAAGTACTTCCTACCTAGAAAAACCTGAAAAGGATCGCCATAAATCAGAACGGACATGAAGACACATGATTATCATTATTATATTTATGAAGACTACCTGGCTGGATAGCTCGGTGGTTAGACATCTGGATGTGGAGCCAGAGGTTGCTGAAGACACATGATTATCATTATTATATTGATGAAAACTAGCTGGCTGGATAGCTCGGTGGTTAGGCATCTGGATGTGGAGCCAGAGGTTGGGAGTTCGATTCCAGAAGAAGGGATGAGTAAATTACTTCTGAGTATTCTCTACTTCGAAAGTCCTGAAAAGGGCCTCCGTAAGTCTGAATTGACTTCATGGCTCACAATTATTATTACAGACTAGAAGCTGCACCTCCTAGCTTCGGTCCAACACTCTAATGATTTCCCCCATACTGTCCATCCCACACTGGCTTCATGAAAGAAGCGACTGTTACAAACAAATTGTGTTTACTCTTTTTCATTCTCTACAAAATGGGCAGCTAATGGGGAAGTCCCGCTTTCCTGCCTTTTCACCTCCTTGCCACAGGATGTGGGGATGGCATCTGGCCTAGATACCTTATTCTTAGTACATTTATACTTTTATAATTTACTTTTTATATTTTGTGTAAACCACCCAGAGTAGACACGTTCTAGATGGGCAGTATATGTTTAATTAATTAATTAATTAATTAATTAATTAATTAATTAATTAATTAATTAATTAATTAATTAATTAATTAATTAATTAATTAATTAATTAATTAATTAATTAATTAATTAATTAATTAATTAATTAATTAATTAATTAATTAATTAATTAATTAATTAATTAATTAATTAATTAATTAATTAATTAATTAATTAATTAATTAATTAATTAATTAATTAATTAATTAGTTAGTTAGTTAGTTAGTTAGTTAGTTAGTTAGTTAGTTACTGTTGTTGTGTAAACCACCCAGAGTAGACACGTTCTAGATGGGCAGTATTAATTAATTTATTAATTAATTAATAAAAGGGGGAATTTGACAGATTCCTGGAGGAAAAGTCCATCACAGGTTAGACGCCATGACAGGTATGTATAATCTCCAGGCTTAAAAGGGAAGGTACCTCCCAAGTGCCAGATGCAGGGGAGGGGTATCAGGAGACAGGTATCTTGTTGTCTTGTGTGGTCCCAGAAGCATCTAACTGGTGGGGCCGCTGTGAAATACAGGAAGCAGGACTAGATGGGCCCTTGGCCTGATCCAGCAGGGCTCTTCATCGTCAAATAGACTAATGAATCGTCTTGTTAACGATGTTATTTGTAATCACCTTGTGGGTTTTTAAAAATTAAATATCAATGCCTGTCATGAGGAACTTCCACCCTAAGTTTAATGACTCTGAGGAGTGTGCAACTGTTTCCCCAGTGCTTACACTGGTTTTGTGGAGTGAGGATAGAAGGATCACATACAGTATAGTTGTGTAGCACTCCTTCATCCCAATGCAAACCTGGACAGTCTCTGAGGCTGTTCATTTGAATGACTCTCTTGACAAATACTGACAGGAAGGTGTGAAGGAAAAGATCATTCTGACATTTAAAAAAACTTTGTAAAACAAAGCATTCCACTAGAAAAAAGTGTACAAAAATCCAAGGAGGCCATGTTGTCTGTGATGGGGTGGGGAGGATCCAAGATCCATGTTAAGTCAGTTCAAAGGTCACAAAATGTGTGGCCTCTAGACATCTCTAGATCTTTTCACTAGCTGAGACATTACGGAAAAATGTGGGGATTGGACAATGTTTGATAAGTCCATAATTGATAGAATTCCTGTTTGTGTGCCAAGTAACATGTATGACACATAACTAGGAATGTAATGAGGGTAATACAGTTTTACTGTCTATATTGATTTTCAGAGTTGTAACCCTTTTAATCCGTGCAAGCATTTCAACAAGAAACACAAAACCAAACAAAAACGCAGAAAAGGTATTGCGGCACCTTAAAGACTAATTGCTATATTTTAATGTCAGCTTTCATAGAACATTGTCCACTTCTTCAGGCATACGAGTTAGACTACAGAGACTACATGGTAAAACATTCACTAAGAGTCAGTAGTGTTTGGTTGCACTTCACGCTTCACAGTGGCCGCTGTTCGGTATTCAGTTCTTCTGAAGCCAGGTTCTGTGAAAGGCAACAATAATTAAAGGAAACAAAAGAGGAACAACATGTGGTAATGTAGAGAATAGCAGACTTCATCTTTGAGCCTTGTTCTGAAAAGGTGGGTCCGGTTGGTTGGGAAGAAAAATATAAAATTATATATTATATAAAATTATATCTGATAATGACATAAGAAACCTTGGCTGATATGTAATCCATTGATATGTGTACTGATATTAATATAGATTTTACAAGTTTTGTTGGGACTTGTTGTAATTGGCCTAGGAATTTAGATGTAGGGACAGAGCTGAGTTATACTATCCCCAACCCCATTTTGAATGTTCATTGCTACAGCCATTTGAAATGGGAAGTTATACTTTTTAATGCTCCTCATAGGCAGCTGGACTGGAAGGACAGGTCACCTCCCCTAGTCATGAGTCACTTTCACTCCCAAATCATCTTTGCCTCCCCTTTCAAACATTGAACAAAATCCACAGCCGTTCATTTGCCTGGTAGCTTCAGTTTTTATTCAAAGAAGAAAGTCAAAGCAGTCTTAACAGACATGGAACGTTGCCTTCGCCAAATGTTTCTGAACCGCCGCAGTGGCACTGGTGCTAGTGCTGATGGTGGCAGAGGGGAAGGTTCTTGGAAAAGGTTAGTCCAAAGGATAGGTGCATCAAATTGGCCAGAAGGAGAAATCCATCTTTCAGTAAAGGTCTCGTCGGAGGAAAGGATTTTCAGGGATACCATCAATGGCTTTCCTTTTCTTCACGGAATCTCTGTAGAACATAGGAGAACAAGAAGAGAACCACAATGCGCAGCTAGTATTTGAACTACCAAAATTTTTTGGGGGGTCACAAAAGACATTTTTTATCATACTCTGGGTAATTTGGACCTGTAAAGTTCCTGAGAACAAAATTCGTTTACTTATAGATCTCCTGAATCAAACAAGGAAACATTTTCAAAGCAGAGTGGTAAGATCACACAGCCAAGCTGTGACGCCTGATCAATTTTCATTGCTAGTGTTCCAAGATTGATTGATTGATTGATTTTAGGCCACATTCTCTCATTCTACTTTAAAAATGTCTCTATTTCCCCCCGCATGCTGTATACGTTAGCAAGAAAGCCCACTGAATCATACTTGATCTCACCGCAACATTTTGGGAGGGATTTTACCTGTTTCTCTCACAACAGTAGACCCAATCAGAAGAATCACATGTCGTTGTTGAACCAATTATTTCATTTGGCTCACACTGAGGCTTGCATTTACCTTGGCAAGTTGGAATCTGAGTATAGGTAAATCCTGGAAGCACATAATTGGAAGAAGAAGGAAAAAAAAGAAATCTTAGGGTAGCCGCTCAGTAAGAGGAGCTCTTCGATAGCTTAAATCATCCCAGTTCCACTGCAGCAGATTGAAGACAATCTGTTTTCCTTCTCACTAACAAGGGTTAAAAATGGCATGGAAAATGAGGGTAGTAAAAAGAATGGTGAAATGAAACAGATTCCTGAAGATGTGGCTTATTTTCATAGTAACTATTGATATTAATTCTGAAGATCAGCTCAGGTTCTGGAAAGAAGTTCTGCATCACAAATTATCTCATAACAAACTTTGGATGATAATGTTTTATGATTGCCTTTACCTGGAGTCAACATTGATACTGTGCAGGATTAACAATTTGTATCACCAAAACATCATGTTTTTTTAAATATTCTATAGTATATATCCGTAGTTCCCAAACTGGGGTCCCCAGTTGTTCTTTGACTACAACTCCCACAAGCCTTCACCACCACTTCTGCTGGTCAGGATTTCTGGAAGTCGAAGTCCAAGAACATCCAGGAACTCAAGTTTGAGAACTACCAGTATATATATCTAACTCCCTTTTAATTTTTTTTAAAAGTACTTCCCAATAACCATAAGGATAGGATTCTAATTATGGAAGTAGGACATTACACAATTTTGGGATGATAGTTCCAAAACAGCAAGATACATCTTTGTGAGGTACCCATATTAGTCCCCTTAAAGCAGTCTGTCACTTCTGGTCATTCATACTGCACTGCTAAGAATACTCTTAGATATCTCACCTGAGAAGCTCATAAGTATGAAAAAGAGAAGAAGATGAGAGAAGGTCTTCTTCATGGCCAAACACGGGTACCACCAGAGTAACATTCCTAATGAGAGATATAGCAGAACCAGACTTAAAGGAAAACCTTTATTTATAGGACTTTGAGAAAAGTGATTATGACACTCACAGGGAACAGAAGGACGTTTATAATGAACCCATTAGCGATTAAAGGATTATGTATTGCAGGCTGGTACTGAAACTTCTACTCATGCCTCCTTTGAAGTTCCATACAACTTGTTCCTTCGCAATGTTCTCCCCCTGAAAAACCAAAGGCAAAGAGGCGGGCGCTCTGATCTGAAACCCAGCTTGCAAAGAACAAAGAGAGCATTGAATGATGAAGATGTATCAGTTCATCGAATCGTGGGTGGTGGCTGGGATCCAAACAGTGGAAGATAGACTTCTGTTTCTGAAGCAGCTCCTTCTTCCACACTGCAGCAACAACAACTCAACAACTACTAAACAGCATGCTATGATTCATGATGAAGTTTTATTCCTGGACGTGGTTAACACATGGAACAGAAGACTGTATGAATTAAGGATGGGACAAAATTGTACCATCATGTACTCCGTGACACCTGAGAAGTTTCATCTCCACAAGAAGACCATGACACTGAATTCTTTCCTCATTGTGATTTCTGCAATATCTTTCTACATATTTCTATAAAATATTATTCATAAAACTCATGTTTCTCCACACAGCTAGTTGGATTTGATCTGTGTTAAAAACCATGCTGAGTTTCATGATCATTCAATGAATTCAAAAGTGGTATTTATTTGCCTCTGACTTGTATTCTTTTATTAGGAAGCTAATTAAAATAAGTGACCACCAGAGTCCATTGATTTTTGGAACACTGTTTTCTTAACCAACTTAAGCCCATTGTGAACCTTAGAACCAGGTTTGCAAGGGAGCCACTCCACGCATACCCAGTTTAGGAACACCAGCTGAAAATATATAGCCTCCAAAATCGGTACATAACAGAAGATATGCATTTCAATTACTCAGTAGGAACACAGGAAACAACTCAGAAATGACTTGAGTCAGCTAAAATTAAAACGCTACACTTTGTGGGTTTTTTAGAGAGGCAACTAGTCAGTACAGAGGAAGCACAAAACAACAGCCAGATTGTTCACAAAACTACCCTGTTAACAGACTGCTTCATCAGGTGCATGTTGGCTTTCATGTCCACAATGAAGACCAGGGTGTTATTGTCCACAGTCTTCTTCATGGCCCATTCAGTGTTCAGCTAACCCATTCAATGCAATTCCTTTTACTAGTCCAATCATCAAAGCAACATGTATCATTTTTTTTCATTTTGCTCTTTTTGCTGAAATGCTCAAAGCCTGTCTTGAAAAAGGTGAAAAAATGTCTCCACGATGTTTCTTAAATCTCGTCTTACAGAAAGCGGAAGTGTTATTTGAATTATCTTTTTTATAGTATGAAGATTAAAATGAAACCTGGATCAACATCCCTAGAAGACTGGAAAGAGAACTCCTCGGGCATGAAAATATATATTAAAATCATGCAAGGGATTTTAAACCCAGTATCTTGTTAATTGGAGACCTTTGCAATTTACTAGGAATTTCAGCATCCTGACTAATTTGATGTCAGCTGTGGTTTGTCACTAGATGGGCGGGATATAAGTTCAATAAATAAATACAGTGGTGCCTCGCTTGACGAGGATAATCTGTTCCAGCAAAATCGTTGTAGAACGAAATCGTTGTCAAGGGAAAGTAAAAATCTCATTGAAATGCATTGAAAACTGGTTCAATGCATTCCAATGGGCGAAATACCTCAGCGTCCAGTGAAGATCCTCCATAGGGTGGCCATTTTCCAGTGCCTGTAATGTGAGGAATCCATCCTAAAACACAGCGGGGAGCCATTTTGCACAGTGGGCAGCCATTTTGAAGACCCGACGATCAGCTGTTTTGATTGTCGTTAAGCGGGGCACCACTATTAGTCAGAATTGCAGAGCTGGTCCAACCCCTGTCATGGAGGAACAGCGGGGAATTGAACTCCTAATCTCTGGATATGAATCCAGTGACTTAAAACACTGAGCTAAATAATAATAGCAGCAAACATGCCCCCCTACTCACCCATAACAACAGACAATTCAAATAAAATCAGTGCAAATCCTTGAAAGTCCATCACCCTTACTCCTCTCCTCTGTGGAAAAACACGGATTTATTTCTATTATCTTTGAGTACTTTCTGATTAATAATGGGTTCCATTGTGAGGGAGCAGGTGGGCATACTTCGGTTTAAATAAACAATTCACAAAATAGGAGGTAATCCCATCTCCTCTCATGTTGTAAGGATTACAGTGGTGAGGCACTTGATCAAACCTTTCTAGAAATCCAAGGCAAGGACGCTCCTATCTGTTGACATTTGTGGTGATCTTTTTAACAAGCTTGTGGAAGAAGGTGTTTGAAAGAGTTAAACCATTCCCTGACTAGAAAATGGGATCAAAAAACCCAACAAATTATACACAGATACAGTAAATAGGTGCTTTTGGATCACAGGGCATCTACAGTGAGTTAATACATGTATCTTCCCTGGGGGGAAAAATAGTTGTTATTCAATAGCCTCTGTTGAGCAGTCAAATTTAACCAACCTCTGAATTTTCTCATTTGAGTGATTTATGCAGATTTTGATCATCACTATGTGTTCCTAGTGCCATGCAGAAGTCTAGATTTCAAACCAGGTTGATTTTTAAGCTATTGTTCAAAGAAAAGAGCCCTACTTTAGGAAATTCTGTTTCAAACTTTAAAAACACACCCAACCCTCCCTTCCATCATCACTTACTTCATACGATAAGCACTGAGCTTGAAGGAGGTTCCTGCTCAGATGTAAACTCTACCTGTGAGATTTGCTACAACCTCCTCTCTTTAATGTTAGACATCGTGTGATGAAGTTGGGAATGGAAGAGACAGTCTAGGTCTTCCCACCTGAGGTGTGTTGATGGATCCAAAGTTATAGCCAATAAAATGGATGAATGAATCATACAACTCTGGCAGTGTCACAGTGCTTCACTCAAGCATGGCTTTACAGCACCACCAGAAAGAGAGATCGTTAAATAATTTCTGAGTAATTTATTTCTAGAAAATTCAATGGGGGCCACCAACCTGAGTGTGGAAAGTCCTTAGTAGTAGTTATTTGGGCAGGTTTAAGGTTTTGTTCTTAGTTTCGAAAACCTGTGGCCTAATTATTTGAAGAATAATTCAAATCGGCGGGACATTGACAAGCAAGCTGGCTGCAGGAACAGCACCCTGGGGTTCCATTCCCACAGACAGACTGCTTGTCAATGACCCTCCAATCAGCTGATCAATGGAGCATTGACAAGCAGGCTGGCTACGGGAATGGAACCTGGGCTTTCCATTCCTGCAGCTAGCCTGCAGGAGGGGACAGATAAAAATGGGTAAATATTCACCTGACGAATATGAAGGGATGAATATCACATGAATCAGCAATATTTCACAAATATCACAATTTGGTTTTTTATTTGTCCCCATGTCTGACTATGACTGCAAACTCTAGGTAGATGACACTTCGTTTAGGACGAAGGTATACGTTTTTAGAGACATAGCACAAACGCTTGATATGCCATATTTTTCCATTTATAAGACACCCCTGTTTATAAGAGCTTCCCCCCACTTTTCTAACCCAAAAATTAAGAAATCTAAACTTAGCTTTGAGTATTCAGCTACTGGGCTCAGAACGCTCTGACATTACGAGTCCCTGTTGCATCTGATCACTGCCAAATGAGGTGTGTTCCAATTGGTTTGTTCAGCATCAGCTGATGTCAGTTCCATAAGGCTTGTGACTGGAGGAAGCTAAGCCTCATGACTGAAGGAAGCCTGTTTGCAGAGGCAAGGTATGGGCCATTTTGTTCTCTCCTTGGCTTAATTCCGTGTATAAGACAATCCTTAATTTTTAGTCTAAAGATTTTAGACAAAAGTATAGTCTTATACACCGAAAAATACGGTACCTGTGACCTAACTGTATTGTTATTTTAATTCTACTTTTCTTTTGCTACAAAATAAAACCTTTTGTTTCATACAACAAACATTTCTATATTTTCCAGTAGCAAGAGCAAATAACTCTCTCCCTCATTGCTTGGCCATAGCTCAGGTAAAGAGGAAGTATGAAGAAAAGTTTGATTATGGGAAGGTTCCCATTTTAGAATTAGTGGTAGCTGCACTGCCAAAAAATTAGAGGCATAACAAACAAACAAAACTGAGGCAAAATCCTTTCACAGGATGCAGTGGAAGGTGGAGGGTAGGCCCAGGACTTTCAAGAGATTAGATGCCAGTGTAAAGGCGATCTGAGTAGAGAGAGAGCAGATCCATGGACAGGAGCTGTATAATAATTACTTACTATTAAAAGGTAGCAACCCAGGTGACAGAAGCTTGTCTCACAGCTTCTCTGACAAAGTTAAGATGTGGATGCATATTGAAAACATACCTGTTTATGTAAGCCCAGCCTAGACAGGGAAGCCTTCCTCATATTGAACTAGGTCATTCATTTTTAACCCTTTTTTGCCATGGCCATGAACATAATATGAAAGAAATACAGGCTGAATCAGGCTTGTATAAGTATCATGAACATAATTTGAAAGAAATATAGGCTGAATCAGGTCACATAACAAACCTTATAAGTCACATAACAAACCTTATAAGAGGTGTGTGAAGAATTGTTTCCAGTTTGCGGCCCCCTTCCAGAGGCCCCCAAATGTCCCTGTGGGGGCCATATGGCTCCCCCATTGAGAATGGCTGGTGATGCCAAACAGTGTGACCTACGTGTAAGTCGTATACTACTGTTCAGTGTGCATTGTAATGTCTATTTGAGGTGTGTGTGAGTGTGTGTGTAAAATCACTATATGTCACTTCTATTGGTTGGTTGGTTGGTTGGTCGGTCGGTCGGTCGGTCGGTCGGTCGGTCGGTTAATAAACCTAAGCAGTTTCTAAATACTTTTCTAGTAACTAGCCAAGGGAGAAGGCTATCACGTCAGGAATATTAACTAAAGAGAGCCAGGCACCGAACATCCTTATTGGCAGGCACTGTGAAGAGCTAGCATCAGAATGAGAGCTGTTCACTCAGTATCACATGGGAGAATTTTTTCCAGAAAGCTGAGCACACTTCAAGACAAAGACCATTCCCACCCACATCCACCTGCCAGGATTGTGGCTCACTTGAAATGCTAGTTGCCATTTTGAATTTAAATCATTTCTCTGTTTAGCCTGTTTAGCCTTGAGAAAAGAAGACAGAAGGGAGATAGGATAGCACTTCTCAAATTCTTGAAAGGTAGTCATCCCAAGGAGGGGCAGGATCCCTTCTCGACCATCCTGGGGTGCAGGACGCGCAACAATGGGCTCAAGTTATGGGAAGTTAGATTTTGATTGAATATCAGGAAAAACATCCTAACTGTTCGAGCAGTGCAACACAACAATCAATTACCTTGAGAGGTGGTGAGTGCTCCAACACGGGAGGCATTCAAGAGAAACTTAGACAACCACCTGGCAGATATCCTTTGATTTGTATTACTGCATTGAGCAGGGGATTGGATTTGATGGCTTTATATGCCCCTTCCAACTTCACTATTCTATAATTATTATTTGAAATCAGATCTACTGGTTTAAGAGGCACCCCATGCTAAGGGTGTGTTTGTGTGTGTGTGTGTGTGTGTGTGTGTGTGTGTGTGTGTGTGTGTGTGTGTGTGTGTGTGTGTGTAAAAAACACAAAAAAGATATTTTGATGCTTCTATATTTCCCTCCTGTATTGATAACAGTATATTTTTGAATGCCAGATGCTGGGGAACACAAGTAGGAGACTGCTATTTTACTCATGCTATGCTTAAGGGATTTTTTTAAGTGGTTGGCCACTGTACAAGTCAAATACTGGACTAAATAGGCCTTTGGTCTAATCCAACGTGGCTCTTTTTGTGCTTCTTCTTAAATGGGCCACTAACACTGTGGCTCGTGAATTGAGATGAGATGTGCCACACCCCACAGTTTTGAATGGAGTACTCTATGGATCATCAAGTCTAGTCCCATTCAAGGAGGCACAATGGAGAATTGAATTCCCAACCTCTGGATCCACAGCCAGTTGACTAAACCTATCCAGCTGAGACTGTTACAGTACCTCACTCTGCCTAGTGGTAGACAAAAATGTGGCTGAGAAAAAAGGAGGAACAATAAAACAACTGACTATTCATCACAATTAAAATATATTGAGTTCAGTTTTAATGCCCTAGAGCAGTGTACTTAAAGCCAGTTCTATTCTTTATCAACTTTTCCCTCAGTGGTTGATCATGTGGTCATGTGGATATATCTGAGGGATAGATCCACATGACCCTCGCCTCTGGAACAATCTGCCTCCGGAGATTCGCAGGGCTCCCTCGCTGGGGATTTTTAAAAACCAACTAAAAATGTGGATGTTTAGGCAGGCCTTCCCCCCCCCCAGTTAATTCCTGACTCTCTCCCTTGCTTTCTCTATTATTATTTAATTTGTTTCCTTCTTATCTTACAGAATTTTTAAATTGTGTAAAAATTCCTTTTTTGTATGGTTCTCGTATTTTGTGTTGTAAGCCACCTAGAGTGGTTGCAATTGACCAGATGGGTGGGGTATAAATGAAATAAATACAATAAAATAAAATGAAATAAAATTCTTCTTGGGTTGCCCTGAGATTACTGCGCAGCTTGCCCAACGTCACACAAGCTGGCCCTGCTCCTGGGAGGTGCAGTGGGGAACTGAACTCCCAACCTCAGCCTAACTCACTGAGCTACCCAGCCAATTATAATTAAATAATACTTAGTTACACTGAAACCACTCCTTCTGATAGGGGTTTAAAGTGTACCCTCCATTAAGAATGAAGAAGGAATCAGTATAAATTAAATTAGAAACAGGGAATTGGGCATAAAAACCATCCAATCTTAGGAATATATCTTGCAGGTTCGATTCCCATCTTTTCTAGCCGTTAGAAGGGGGGAACCACATTACGTTTGGCCTGCCTTTAGATAGTCACTGAAGAAACAAGCCTTCCTTTTGGTACAGAAACACACTGAACAGGGCTTCATCTGTAGAACAAGCTTGGTTTTTATTAAGAGCAGAAAGTCAAAACATTGCTGTAATCTCCAGAAGATTTTGAGTGGCTCAGAAAGCATGCACAAAACCATAACACTGCCTATGAAGTCCTTCAGTCTGATATGAAAGCAATAATTGGTCTTCAATGCAGTTGGTACATCATTTTCACTGTATGTAGTATGTTCCTGATGAACAGAAGGGCACAAGATCAGTAGAAAGTTACTCAATCAACTATCAGTCCTTTGTCGAAAAACATAATGTAAGAGACCCGCTGAGTTTCAGCATGAAATTTCATGGAGAAATTGTGTCGTTGTTGCTTCCCCTCAAAGCCAAGGTTTGTCTAGTCTAAAAGGAACAGCAGGACTTAGTCTGATATGGAAGTCAAAACTCAAAGAATATCAAACTACCACGTGCTTTTCCAGGGATCCATTCTCCCATTAATTTTTAGAATTTTCTTTGCAGGATTTATTAGTCATCTCTCATGCACCGAGGCTGTTTAGTTCCTAGCATCAACCAAAATGTAACAGCAAATCTGCTGAGATCACTGTGATTAATCTCAATATTCAATACACCAACTTAGATTGTCAAATTATTATCTATTGATGAAAGTCTGTAACCCACCCAAGAATTTTATGTGCAGGCCTGGTAATAACTGGAGAGAATTCAACAAATTGTTTAGCAGCTTGCTCTTTTAAATCAAAGGGCATCAAGGAGATCTATTTCTTCTAACGACAGAAATGAAAAATGTCTCTTGAATAATGTTAACATGCACAGTTTACAAATTTACAATTTTTCCTTTAAATGCAAACAAAAAAAAAATCAAGGGATAGTGTGACTAATTATTATGTAAGGCTTTTGTAATTATACATTATAATTATACAATATAATTTTTACATTGTTCATAGTAGCCATCTTAAAGATAAGCCTGTTAACATCACCTTTTTTTTTACAGAGGGGGAAGTATTGATTCTACCATTGGGCATATTGGCTTGATTACATATACTAATAGTTTTTAAGTATATTAATATCTGGAAAGTGATGACACTGTCCAGTTAGTTTGCTGTGATTTCCAAGATATTCCTAACACAAAAGGATTTTATCAAGGTCAACTCTATTCCTCTTAAGAGAAGTAGATGGTTGGAAATTGCCACAATTTGGCAATGGTGTGCGTTACCCACAAAATTCTCGGTCTATCCTCTGCGTCTGGTCATGTCTGGCATACTATATATTTGCATCCATGCAAATTCGTGGTAGGAATATGTGAGCCTGCTTCTACTGCAGCGTTTCTTACCTAGAGTTTTGATGTGTGCTGGATTTGTTTTAGCCAAAAATGATTGTTTCACTGGGGATGAAACAGCATCGGCATAGCTTTTAATGCTCTTTCCTTTAACTAGAAAAGTTAGTTAGTTAGTTAGTTAGTTAGTTTATTCGTTCATTCATTCATTCATTTGTTCACTCGTTTGCTTGTTTTATAGGCTGCCCTTCTCCCAATAAGGGAACCCAAGGCAGCTCACGAAATTAAAAAGAATAAAAATAAAACATAACAAATTACATATTTTAAAAATAACTATATGCTAATTAAAATACAATTGAATACTTGAAAGCACGTAAACATGAAAAACTATCTTAGGTAGAAGAATTTGGTCCCTAAAAACTACAAGTCTACCAACTCACAAACACTGCAATGTCAGAAAATGTTCAGACAGACCTCTTAGTCCAATAAATGAAATGAATTACTGGGTCCTCCAGAAATATTCAAGAAGTCTTAAAAGACTCAATTTCTGCCCCCTGTCCCAACTATCAATTAATTATTTTTTTGTTATCCCTGTGTTTGCTTCTGAAATTTCCCAATATCCCATCCGTGTTCTGCCACAAAAGGCTGTAGAACATTACCGTTCCCTTTACAACAGTAGACCAAACCAGGAAAGCTGCAGCGATGGTTGGCGATGTATTCATTGGCCATACATTTGTGCTTGCATGCACCAAGACAGATCGGTCTTTGTCTGACTTTACCTTTAAAAAAAAAAAAGCAACACACCTGAAATAGAAATCACCAATGTTTGAAAACTGGTTTTGATGCTAACTGCTAGAACTCTTGACATTCCATCATGGAAATGGAAAAAGACAAAAGTATTTCAAGCCCTCTTATAATGGCCTGCATCTTGGAAGCATCTTCAGAATTATGCTGACTGCCTCCAGCATGCTTATGAGTATCTGCACTAAGTTCTCCTTTTGAGAAAGTGTAGTCAATATAGAAATCATATAGAGTCTGACAAAGTAGCGGTAGTACAGTTATACACCAGGGGGAGATAACCAGGTATATTTACAGTTAAGTCTTTGTTCTCAGTTCCAAAGTAATGCACAACAGTTTCTACAGAGTTTAGTCATATACCAGAGTCAATGTCCAGTAGTCATATGCCATACGTTCCATCCAAGTAGCCAGAGTTCCTCTTCAATACCAAGCACGTAGACACGGCTTTCTCCAGGATTCTCCAGCACAGGAACACAACGACTCTTCTCCACGACAACACCAACAACCCACAAATTGTGTATGCTTGGTCTGCTAGTTTTATCCCAGTATTGACCAATTCTAGGATTACATTCACAGCTGTTTCAATCACTTCAGCTGTATACTTTCAAGCTATCCTGACAATTATAATTGTCATGTACAAAATTTGATTTAACAATTCTATCAGGTTTAGCCCAAACCTGTCAGAGTCCAGGAGAGGGGAGTTTCAATTATTGTGAATTCTAGTTTTTCCATGGTTCTATTACTTTTCCCCCACAACCAGAGAAATTAAATTGAGTGTGTCCATATAATGGTCAATAGCCCAAACCTGTCAATCTCCTCCAATTGTTAAATCATTAAATTTTATTTATACATTATTTAAATTGTATTTTCATCATTACACAATTTTTACAGTACGTTTACATTTTTATATTCACTTTATTTCATTCCCAACATTTTACATGCTTTTTCATGTTTTGTGGGTCCTAATACTTTTGTTAAGCTATCAGCAACATTCTTCTCAATCTCACAATATATCAGTTTTATTAGACCATTTTCTATACTTTCTTTCACATTCTAGTAACATGTCTGTTTCGACCTGCTTTTTACATTTGGAGAATTTGCTATTTGTATCACAGCTTGGTTATCTTCATTTACAGATATTGGATCCTTTAAATTTATTCCTAGATCTTGTGCTAACTGTTAGTAAAATATAAGATCTGTACAGAGTTCTGATAGAGCTGCATATTCAGATTCA
>NW_018152091.1:17428-27996 GCF_900067755.1 Pogona vitticeps
ATTTTAATTGTATTTTAATTGTATTTTAATCATTTTATTGTATTGAATTTTAATTATTGTAAGCCGCCCAGAGACCTCTGGGTAGAGTGGGCGGCATATAAATTAAATAAATAAATAAATAATAAAATAAATAAATAAGAAGTTTTTCCTGAAATCTGGCTTCCTGTCGCTTGAGCCCATTATTATATGTCCTGAACTCTGGGATGACTGAGAAGAGATACCGCTTATCTAACCGACCATAACGTGTCCTTCCTTAGGAAAAAATATGAATTGCTGTCCATTCCTGAAAGGCTCCAGGAGCAGCGATTCATCCTCCAAATAGGTCACAGGGACTGCCTTTTGTTCTCAGACAAAAATAATAATCATTTTACAGAGCCCAAAGTGGAGTTACCCCCGCCTTTGGGTTTCCCAGGCTAGTCTGTTACTCACCTGAAAGCAACTCTTGTGGAGCAAAGGAATTACAGAGAAAAGTTCTAAACAGAGGCAGCTGACATGGGCTACGTTCACGGATCCAGTGTACATCAGAAGGATGAAATAAGGGCCAAGGATTCGTAGCATAACATGTAGTTTAACAATACAGAACTATCTACTATTTTTGGTATGTTCTTGTTCTATGGCATCAAGTCAGAATTGACTTACAGAAACCCTAAAATGGCTTTCAAAGGCAAGTGACATATTTAAGGAGTGGTTTTACCAGTTACACACACACACACACACACACACACACACAGGCAGACACATAGATTTTCACTCACACACACACACACACACACTACAAACACACAGACACACAGGCAGACACATACAGGTTCACACACACACACACACACACACACAGAGTAAGTTTCCATGGACAAGTGGGGATTCAAACTGCGGTCTCCAGAGTCCTAATCCACTCTATCCACTGTACCACACTGGGTACCGTTTCCATGGACAAGTGGGAATTCAAACTGTGGTCTCTAGAGTCCTAGTCCAGCACTCTATCCACTGTACCACACTGGGTACCTCTTTTTTTTAAAAAAAATAACTATAGTTACAGCTAAGAAGTTCTCTCTTTTTTTCTGACTTAATTCTCTACTTTTGCACAACCATCTAACAGTTGAAACAGGATGTTTATGTAATCAGGGTTTCTTAAGTAAAGAGTACAAAGAAGTACATTACCATTCCCTTCCTCTGGGGGGAGCCCTGGGACTGTGCAGCTTGCCCAAGGCCACCCAGGCTGGCTCTTCTCCCAGGAAGCCCAAGTGGGGAATCGAACTCCCAACCTCTGGCTCCCCAGCCAGGTGCTTAAACCACCGAGATATTCAGCCAGCTCTTAATGTAGAAAGTCCCTGTTAAAAAAGATATTTCCACCAACTATTATCTACACACTCAATACCACAAACCATCATCACCGCTGTCCTCTTCTAATGGGTAAAATCATTCCACATTCTGCAGTCTTGTCCTAACAGTATCATTTCTCACGTCTGTGCGTCCTTTGGTGAGAAGTGAGATTTGACCTCCATGAGAAACTCTTTCTACAATCTAAGCACTTAAACGGCTTATCCCCAGTGTGAGTTCTTTGATGGGATTTAAGACTATCTCGGTAACAGAAACTCTTGCCACAGTCTAGACATCTAAACGGTTTCTCGCCGGTGTGAATCCTCTGATGGGAAGCCAGGTTGGTGCTCTGACTGAAATGCTTCCCACAGACCAAGCATTTAAAAGGTTTCTCCCCTGTGTGGATTCTTTGGTGGGAGCAGAGGCTTGCCTTCCGACTAAAGCTCTTTCCACATTCCAAGCACTTAAAAGGTTTCTCCCCCGTATGGATTCTTTGATGAGAATTCAGGCTTACTCTATGACAGAAACGCTTTCCACAGTCCGAGCATTCAAATGGCTTATCCCCAGTGTGAATCGTCCGATGGGTATTCAAGTTGACTCTGTGGCAGAAGCTCTTCCCACACTCCAGACACCGGAATGGTTTCTCCCCAGCATGCATCCTCATGTGGGACGTCAGGTTGCTTCTCCACCGAAAGCTGCTTCCACACTCCAAACACTTAAATGGTTTTTCCCCGGTGTGGATGATTTGATGAGTTGACAGCTCGCCTCTGGTGTGGAAACTCTTTCCACACTCCAAGCACTGAAATGGTTTCTCCCCCGTGTGAAGGCGCTGGTGGGAGGCCAGGTCTTTATTCCATCTGAAGTCCTTCCCGCAGTCGGCGCATTTGAAGGGTTTCTCCCCGGTGTGGATTCTCTGATGGCAAGTGAGGTGTGTGCTCTGACTGAAGCTCTTTCCACACTCCAAACACTGGAACGGTTTCTCTCCTGTGTGGACTCTCTGATGCGAAGTGAGGTGTATGCTCTGGCTGAAGGCCTTTCCACATACCAGACATTTAAACGGCTTTCTCCCTGTGCGAGTCGATTGATGCGAAGGAAGCTCTCGCGCCACAGGGAACCTCCTTGCTGAACGTTTATACCGTTTCACCTCTGGGTGACAGCTTTGGTGGGCAGAAAGAGCTTTGCTCCATCGGAAGCTCTTCCCACATTCCAAGCATCTAAACGGTTTTTCTCCTGAGTGGATTCTCTGATGCGAAACAAGGTTTGCGCTCTGGCTAAAACACTTCCCACACTCCAAACATTTAAACAGTTTTTCAACGGTGTGAATTCTCATATGAGAACCAAGGTTGGCACTCCGGCTGAAACGCTTCCCACACTCTGAGCATTGGAATGGCTTCTCCCCTGTGTGGGCTTTTAAATGAGCTTTTAGACTTGAGTTGCGTTTGAAGCTTTTCCCACACAAAGAACACTTGTTCTTCGTTTTGTCCACCTTTTCTTGAATTAGCCCCTCATGGCGATTGCCTTCAGGAAGACAAAGTGCATTATTTATTTTCTTCCATTTAGCTTTGATGGTTCTTCTTTGATGGTTCCTCTCCGTACATTGGACTCTTTCCATTGATAATTCATTTGGTTTCCCCACGTTTTCGGTCTCCTGCATGTAACTGGCTGTAACAGGAAAATAATGCAGTTCAACACTGAGGAACAAATTATAAATCATGGAAGAAAACCAATTAATTCTGCTGGCACTAAGAAACAGAAGAGACTGAAAGCTAAATTATACAATATACTAATATTTTTATTATTCTTTTATTTTATTTATGTCACCTGCAAGCTGCCTTTCTCCCAATGAGCATTATTATTATGATTGCATTTCAGCCATTATAATTATAATGATGCTAATATTTTGAAGACAAGCGTAATCTCACCTTTTATTCTAATTTATTGGTTTGGAGATTATAATTGGAAAGGGTAGACAATTTTAGCTGGGGGGTGGTTTCAGCTACTATAAGAGATTTTCTCAAATTTAGAAGTAACACATTGCTAAGCAGCGTTACATATTATTATTATTCTTAATGGCCAAAAATCTGTGGCTAAATTCAAACTACAGGAAAAGAGATTCCATCTGAACATTAGGAAGAACTTCCTGATGGTCAGAGCCGTCCAGCAGTGGAATAGGCTGACTCAAAGGGTGGTGGCATCTCCTTCTTTGGAGGTTTTTAAGCAGAGGCTGGATGGCCATCTGTCAGACGTGCTTTGATGGATGTTCCCGCATGGCGGGGGAGGGGGGTTGGATTGGATGGCCTCAGTGGTCTCTTCCACTCTATGACTCTGAATTGCTTCCACAGAAGGCAAACAGTGTAGTTTTTCAGTAGATTCTAACCAGCAATTAATGAGTCCCCGGTGACATTTTCAAGCATGTGCCAAAGCTACTGAGCTGAGACTCATTAATTGCCAGCGGGAAGCTGTTGGAAGTAACGGATTGCTTCCCACAGGCTTAACCACGCGACCGTATTTTGAAAGGACCGACAAATTATTTTTAAAATTCATATCACTATTCATGCGGTCGCTTCAATCTTACTGGCCAAATCTGATTGCAGAAAATAGTGAATGTAAAAGGAATCACACAAGTGGTTTTCGCTGTGGCAAGAAGGGCTGCCCCTGGGTGCTCACAGAATGACCAGCTGCCTAATGGGCAACTCAGAAAAACCACACAATCTGCTTCTGTGATTATACTCACAGGATCCTCCTCCTCATCTTAGATCTTCAGAGCTGGAGGGGACCCCAAGGATCAAGTCCAGTCCCTTTCAAGGAGACGCAGTGAGGAGTCGAACCCCCACCCCTCTGGCTCCATAACCATGGAGCTCTCAAAACATTTATGTTTTAAACTACACGACATTTCGGCCCTCCTCTTATATTAATAGTTGGTTCTGTCTAATGGTGAGCCTTCTGGTTTAAGCTGGCCCAAGGCCACCCAGGCTGGCTCTTCTCCCAGGAGGCACCGTGGAGCATCAAACTCCCAACATCTGGCTCTGTAGCCAGATGCCTAAACCACTGAGCTATCCAGCAACTCACAGGATTTTGGCCACTCTTTCTTAAATCCCGACAGACCCAACAATGGAGGCAACATTTTCATTTTGCCTTTAGCAAACTGGTTGGATCAAACAGAGATATTTTAAGGGACGTCTTTAATGGTCCCCACCACCACGGTGAGTTTCCTTGGCCAAGCAGGCTTTCATAGTCAAGACAAAAAAAAGGTACGTACCTAGACAAACCACACGGGGCAAATTCTCCTCCATGACTGCCCAGTGCAAAGCCTTTTGGCCCGCATCCAACAGAACCCACTCCTCCTCCGTAAAGCAGACCGTAATGTCTTCAAAAGAAACAGGACTCTGGGGGAAAAAATAATAAATTCAGTATCCCCCATAACATATATAATCGACTTCTTGTTCCTTCCTATATTATTTACAAGCCAGTAGGTTCCTGTCATGGGCCTTCAAGTCAGAACCAATTTAGACCCACCTTAATCGGGCTTTTGTGCCCTGACTTTGGAATGAAGTACTACCTGAAATTCACCTGTCCCCCTCCCTGATGTCTTTCAAGAAGCTTCTTCAACCATTTTTACGTCAGCAGGTTTTTCAAAATCAGCCAACGGAAGAGCCACTGAGAGCACCAGTTATATTTAACTGCTGCCCACTTTATTTGCTTTTAAATATTTGTCAGTTTAGTTTAATTAAGATTAAATTGAATTGCATTTGATTATATATATATATTTAATGTTATTGTCATTGCTGTGAACCTCCCAGAGTGACCATCGGTCAGATGGGCCGTATAAAAATTAAATAAATAAAATTTAAGGTAAGTAAGATGTTGTAAGGGTGGCTTTACCACTCCCCAGTGAGTATCCTTGATCAACGCAGGCTTCCAATTCAGGTCTCCGAAATCCTAGTCCATCACTCTATCCGCTAAACCAGACCAGGTGTTATTACAGTCGAGAAGGGAATTAAAACTGAAGTGGCCATCTGTGAGTAATCCTGCAGGATGATTTTTTTTTCATTAATCTTACAGCCTTCTTAATGGGCAGCTGGCCAAACTAAAGGAAAATAAATATTTTGACAGGTCCACAGAAGATACACAAAAAAGGAGCAGGAAAAAGGAGAAATGGCCCTTCGCCACCTCCCCATAGATTTTCCCCCATACCTGGTCTGGACATGTAATAACCATTTCTCCACCACCACAGAAAAGGGATGGCCGATCATATATTCCTAGAGTAATTCTATTGCCTGTGAGAAACATAAAGACTGTAAGAAGATTTTGCCCCTTTCTTTTCTCGCTAAACGTTTATCTTTCTCGTTTATCTTTCACCCTGGATTTTCCTAGGATAAACACATCAATAAGTAAATTGGGATATATTAAATGATTAATAGCCGAAATGTAACTTTTTTTAAATGGGGGAAGGGGCTGGAAGAAAATAGAATCACTCAGTTGGAAGAGGCCTATAAGGCCATCACATCGAACCCCCTGCTCAAGGTAGGAATTTCATGATTGTCCAATTTTCTCTTGAATGCCTCCAGTGTTGGAGCACTCATCATCTCCCGAGGTCAGTGGTTCCATTGTCCCACTGTTCTAACAGTTAGGAAGATTTTCCTGATATGTAACCTAAATCTGGCTTCCTGTAGTTTGAGATCATTATTAGATGTCCTGCATTCTGGGATGATCGAGAACAGATCCTGCCCCTCCTCTGGATGACTTAGATTAGGCATCCTTCAGTCTCGAGAGACTATGGTAATGTGCTCCAGATGTTCTTGGACTGCAACTTCCAGAAATCCTGTCCAGCACAGCAAGTGGTGAAGGCCTCTGGGAATTGCAGTCCAAGAAGGTCTGGGGACCCCAGTTTGAGAGCCACTGCTCTAGATGAGGCCTAAATAGTGTTCAATAGAGAGGGACTAGTACCCCATGGATGTGGTGGCGCTGTGGGCTAAACCGCAGAAGCCTGTGCTGCAGGGTCAGAAGACCAGCAGTCGTAAGATTGAATCCACGCGACGGAGTGAGCTCCTGTCGCTTGTCCCAGCTCCCGCCAACCTAGCGGTTCAAAAGCATGCAAACGCAAGTAGATCAATAGGGACCACCTCGGTGGGAAGGTAACAGCGTTCCGTGTCTAAGTCGCACTGGCCATATGACCACGGAAGATTGTCTTCAGACAAAACGCTGGCTCTATGGCTTGGAAACGGGGATGAGCACCGCCCCCTAGAGTAGAACACGACTATACAAAAATTGTCAAGGGGAACCTTTACCTTTTTAGTACCCCATGGAGACTATACCTCTGTTAATGCATCCTAAAATTGCATTTGCCTTTTTTGCAGCCGCATCACACTGTTGGCTCATATTCAGCTTTTTAAAAATCTACAACAATTCCAAGATTCTTCTCATGTATAGTATTACTGAGCCAAGTAACAGCATATCTCAAATGCACATACTTGGGGAAAATTGAAAGGCAGCCCGCCAGTATCAAGAAATGGAAAGCTAGGGAAACATATGCTTGATTTCTCACTATAAACTATGGATCTCCCGACAAGAGCCAGTGGGTTCCTCGTGAAGACTCTGGTACCGAACACTGTCTTCTGGACTTCAGGGACATCCATGGCCATTTCTGAAGGAGCCTCCACGTGAAATAGAAACCCCAACAAGACAACAAGGAACAGAGTTTAAAAGAGTAGTAAAATGCTACCAAGAGCATCAATTTTTTATGACTAACGGGTGAAGTAGATATGCTCATTCCCTTGAAAATACCAGGATTGGATGGTCTTGCCTCCTGCTTTCTCTTCCCTGCCTGAATCAAGACAACATTTTCTGTCTGGTCCGCCGCCTGCTCTCAATTCTCTCACCCCAGCTCTCTCTCTGAGCTGACCAGGCACTGCTCCAGAGCTGTCTGGCGCTGCTGTGCTTTTCTGGACCTCCTGACCAACCGCAGAACTGCCTGGCACAAGAGCACCGTGTCTCGCACTCAGGACCCATCACGTTATTCTGCGACTGTTGATCTGTCATCCTCAAGCCACACCCTAATTTTGCCCCACACTAGGAATCTGTGACCCTAAAGGTGAACATCTGAATGCTTTCCCACTTTGCCTTCTCCTCCCTCCAGGTCTTCCTTGGGACGCAGGGGACGCCCCGACCCCTCTGCCCACCCAGGCTGTCCTGCTTCCCTCCTGGTGTTGGGGGGGGGCTTTCCCTCCCTTTCCTCTTCAACGATCCTTAGCTTCTTCTCTCCCCCTTCCCATGCTTTACCTACACTTTGAACAAAAGTAACTTTTCTGTGCTCTGGAACTCTCCCCCCCCCAAACTCCAGAATATTGCAGCTTCTCCCCTACAAAAATATCCTGGGATCTCACCTGGTTCCTCCCAATAAAAGCCACTGACAATACTGGAGATCCACCTAGGAACCTTTCAGAGATGGCTTTGTCTGGGAGGAATGTAATTGTGGAGACAGACAGGGAAAGGGAAAGGGGGGGATTTCTGACATCACTTCCAGATTCCTTAGAGGCCCTTCTAGGATAACAGATTTCCATCTCTTTAACCCTTTCTGATAATTACACGCTACCCAGTGTGGGGTAGTGGATAAGAGTGATGGATTAAGACTCAGGATCCGTGGGTTCAAATCCCGGCTCAGCCATGAAAAACCATGGGGGGGGGAAGAGTGGAACTGGTAAAAACACTCCTTATATATCATCCTGGCTCACCCATGAAAAACCAAAGGGGGGGTGGAGTGGAACTGGTAAAAACACTCCTTATAGAGTAGATCACACTAACTCTGAAAGCTCTATTAGGGTGGCTATAATATATCACACTTACTCTGAAAGCTCTATTAGGGTGGCTATAAGTCAGATCTGACTTTAATAACACATTGCAGCAACCAGGGATGTTGGCAAGTCTTTGGGTCTTGAGTTGAGTCACTGGTGCAACTTAAGTCTGACTTGAAAATGAATCCTGTGAATCCTGCAGCTGAAGTTCCCATCCCTGGCAGCAGTAGAGAATTCCAAAGCTTAAAGAGGAAAGGAAGAAGCCATGGGATCCCAGATCCCTCAACAGAGAATTATGTACTTTTAAAAAATCCTCTCTAAACTATAATTTCTTCTTGTCCTCGTCGTTGTTTAGTCATTTGGTCGTGTCCAACTCTTCGTGACCCCATGGACCAGAGCACACCAGGCCCTCCTGTCTTCCACTGCCTCCTGGAGTTGTATCAAATTCATGTCGGTTGCTTCCATGACACTGTCCAACCACCTCGTCCTCGGTCGTCCCCTTCTCCTCTTGCCCTCACACTTTCCCAACATCAGGGGCTTTTCCAGGGAGTCTTCTCTTCTCAAGAGATGGCCAAAGTACTGGAGCCTCAGCTTCAGGATCTGTGCTTCCAGTGAACACTCAGGGTTGATTTCCTTCAAAATGGATAGGTTTGTTCTCCTTGCAGTCCAGGGGATTCTCAAGAGTCTCCTCCAGCACCACAATTCAAAGGCATCAATTCTTCGGCGGTCAGCCTTCTTTATGGTCCAGCTCTCACTTCCATACATCACAACAGGAAAAACCATAGCTTTGACTATTCGGACTTTTGTTGGCAAGGTGATGTCTCTGCTTTATAAGATGCTGTCGAGGTTTGCCATCGCTTTCCTCCCAAGAAGCAGGCGTCTTTTAATTTCGTGGCTGCTGTCTCTTCTTGTGCTACATAACATCAAATTCCTTCTGCCCCATGGTAATTTTAATAGGATTTTCAACATGTGCCCCATAACACAAGGAGCAGTGTTAGGCCTGGCACCTCCCTGAGACATCCAAAGAAGCAACTGTTTCAGTTCAACACAGAAAATAGACATGCAAGAGAGGAAAAGGATAGCATATTGTTGCACATTATAGTTTCATTCCCACGGGAGCTTCTGTGAATCAAAAGCCACTTTCCCAGACAGGGAAGTCCAAAATACATAGCCATTCTCCTTAAAAAGACCCAATTCAGCTTACATCATTAAAAGACAATATTAAAGCTAGTAATAGTGAGTATACAAATATTTTAAAAGGATCAAACAAATACTGTGGACCAGAAAACATAAGCAATATAAAAAAAAACACTCAAAGCAAGAAGGTACGACAATGCATTTAAAAAACCCCACTCAGGCTGCAGGTCACTTAGAGAAAGCTTGCCTGAAGATAAAGGTCTTTGTTTGCTTGTGGAAGGACAGCAGAGATGGGGCCATCCTAGAATCCTATATATCCCTGTGACTTGTGAGAATACAAATCACAATTTCCATGGCTGAGCAGGAATTTGAACTCAGATCTCCTAATCCAATACATTACCCACTATGACACAACGGTAGAAATTCACTAAGTATAAGTTACACTGGGATCAACAGCAGTAATTTTCCAATTTTAGATCATTCTCTCCCGTTTCATCAGTCCCAAAGGCTTCAAGGATGAAGGGGATCTCTACAGATCCCTGGAACCTGGTGGAGAGAAGGGTAGGAAGCTTCTCATCCCCTCAAAATGGCCACAGCGTGCCCGTGGCTGATGCCATTGTTGGAGTTGTGTTGCTCAACTTATTACAGTAAGAGGATTCTGGCCATTGGCTCTTAAAATACACTTGGATGGGTCTTTGAACACAATGTACGTTTAATTTTCAGATAATTGCTTCTGTTGTTGGCTGAATGAACCTGGGAGATCAGTTTGCGTGCGGTGCTACATCCTTTTTCAGATCCTCTCCATCCAATGGAGAAGAGATATGACAGTATTCAGCCCCTTGTAAGAGAGGAAGAAGAAAGGGAAGATTAAAATGTGGCTGAATTAAAAAGACTTTACACAGCACAGCAGCTAAAAAAACACAACAGTAAGACACAGGCATAGATGTCTCCACCAAAGGACCTCTGGAGTCTAGATGCGTGAAATAAAAGAAAGGTAGCCGATGAATATTTTAAATAAATAAAAGAATAATAAATTAAATGGTTCCTGAGGTGAATGGTTCCTTGGCTGCATTTGAATGACTGGGAATCAATCCAGGATAACTTAACAAAACGTTTCCGTGGGAAACGGCCACAAGCTCAAGAGGAGAGCTGACATCTTATGCCAGTGCACCCCCTTTTTTAATAGGCAAGTGTGGCGTTCACCCTCGTGCCCCCTTGCTTAACCATCAAAACTCAGAGCACACGAAGGCAAACAATCCTCTCTTTTACCCTGCTGCCGCCAGGTGATCACCCGAGTAGACATGGTCTAGAGGGGCGGGG
>NW_018152091.1:35550-57009 GCF_900067755.1 Pogona vitticeps
CTGGGATTGGGGGGAGAGAAAAAGCCATTTTGGGGGTGGGGGGAGGAAAGAGGAAGAGGGAGCACACTCCTTGTAGGAAGTGATGAAAGCCACCTTGGGTCCCCCTTTTTGGGGGGAGAAAGGTGGGGTAAAATTAATTTAAATTATTTTCCTGTACCCCACTTCCCTCCCTATGGGGTGGCCTTTGTAACTTCCTTCTCTTGGCTTAAAAGGCCTCCCAGGGGAGCTAACCAGCCTCTCCACCCACAGATCTTGGGCCACCGCCTGGCTTGTCATCGTGATGGAGAAGCAAACCTAGAAAAGGGGTGGAGGGAGAGACAGAGATAGACCACGAAAGCCTGTTTTGATTTTATTTATTTGTTTATTTCCTTCCTTTTTTATATATATATTATTTCTATGGGCTGCCTTTCTCCTCCAAGGGATCCCAAGGCGGCTCACGACAGCTGATACGGTCCAGCAGCCCAACAGGTTTGAAATGCCATAGAAATATCATTATTAAAAACAATTAAGCCTCTATTGAAACTAAGACTGAGATTAAAAACATTTACAGTAATTTTTTAAATAAAAAATCTGTAAGTTAATAAAACCAGCATCGTTGTGACATTTAGTGCTTGAAAGCCCGCCCAAAGTGGCAGCTTTATGCTCGACTCTGGAAGGACAAGAGGGAAGGGGCCAGCTTGGCTTCTTGGGGCAACCCTTTCTAAATACTGGGAGCAGCCACCGAAAAGGCCCTGACTCCTCTTTTTGTGTACAACCTTGCGTCATCAACTGATCTTTCTCAGACAAAGTGACGGAAATAACTTCTTGACAGGAGTCTGGAAGCTTGTGGGGTTTTGGGTGCCCCTCCATGCTGGAAGCACGGCAAGAGGGTGTCAAAAGCCCGGATTCCCCTTGGCCTCAACTGTCCTCCTCCAGGCTTAAGCATGGCGGGCAGAAATCGTAGAACAGGGTCTGGCTGGAGAGGCACATTTATTTTATTTATCTCTACTCTGTCTTACTCAGAAAAAGGTTCTAAAATGGAATCCTTCTGTCGGGGACTCAGGAAACGTTTAAAATAATGCAAAATAAAGAACATAAAGTAAAAGAGAATGTGAGCAGGAAAAGGTGGAGTCATGGGGGAAGGGGAGAAGTCGGGGCAGGAGAAAAGAACTCGATCGTGCTGGTTGTAGTGGGGGAGACTGAATGCCTTGGGGTGCCTCTGGATTCCCCACTGCGCCTCCAGTGAGTAGAGCCAACCGGGGTAGCCTTGGGCAAGCTCCACGGTCCCAATCCGTTTCATCTGCCTTGATTCTTTTAAAAAAGGATGTCCAGGATCATTTCTGCGTCTCGAGTTGGCATGGTTGGGTGTCATCAGTTATGCTCAGGGCGAAGGTAGAAGAGAGAATCAAAAATACCCTTATTGGGTTTCGATGTCAGTTTGTTACCTGGTTGGCGAGACCTGCATTGTTATATAAGCTCAATGGACTGTTTATGTCTCTAGTGAGGTCCTCAGCTTATATGCAGGCCAGGCAACCTCGCTTTATTATGATTCTCATATTGTATTATGCCCCAAACTGTTCTGTGGCCGATTTATAAGTGGCTTATTTCTCTCAAAGAAGCTGGCTGGATAGCTCAGTGGTTTACGTAGCTCAGTTGGGAGTTCAATTCCCCCATTGTGCCTCCAGCCTGTGTAGCCTTTGGCAAACTGCACAGTCCCAGAAATGCCCCCGGAAGAAGGGAATGGGAGATCACGTCTCTACCTAGAAAACTCGGAAAAGGGTTGCCACAAGTTAGAACTGACTTCATGGCGCATGATTATTATGGATTTCAATACATTATATCACACTCTTCTCTGGGATTGAAAAGCAGATGCAACTGATGACTCTGGGTGGAACAGGATGTTGCTTTGCACAAACCTCTGAGCTGTTTTTTTTTTAACCTCGTGGTTGGGAAAGGGATCTGTCTGCCGAGAGAGCGAGAGCCAGTTGGTGGAGGTTTCCTAGAACCCAAGGCCTGTTTGGTGAGATTGCGAAAGCCACACTGATTGAGCCAAGCAACAGAGAGAACAGGGGGTTGTGAAAGATGTCCTGAATCCGAGGAATTTGCCGTCATTGGAGCCTGGCCAGCTTCTGTTAAAGCGGTAGCACAAACTGTTAAGAAAACCACAAATGTTGAAGTCTGTTTTGTGTAAGAAAAGAAAATGAAGGAAAGGTGGAAACTTGTTTTTTAAGCAAGAAATCAGAAGCAGAACAAATTCAGTCTATTTAGATGTTTCAAAGGCCGGGTGGCTGCCTTTGAAGATAAGGCTGCTTCGGAGGTGGAGAAATCTGATGCTGTCATACTTAGGGTAATGGTGGATATATATATATATATATATATTGGCAGGGTGGGTAGACCTTGAGTGGAAAATACAGTGCTATAGTATCAGAGGGACGTGGTGGCACAGTGGGCTAAACCGCAGAAGCCTGTGCTGCAGGTCAGAAGACCAAGCAGTCGTAAGATCGAATCCACGCGACGGAGTGAGCGCCCGTTGCTTATCCCAGCTCCCGCCAACCTAGCAGTTCGAAAGCATGCAAATGCGAGTAGATAAATAGGGACCACCTCGGTGGGAAGGTAACAGCGTTCCGTGTCTAAGTCGCACTGGCCATGTGACCACGGAAGATTGTCTTCGGACAAAAGGCTGGCTCTATGGCTTGGAAACGGGGATGAGCACCGCCCCCTAGAGTCGAACACGACTGGACAAAAAATTGTCAAGGGGAACCTTTACCTTTACCTTTTATAGTATCAGATACTTCTGTGCACAGGAGGTCATTCTGTCAGGTCTGTTCTCAGAGCCCAAATTTGGTTTTCCAAGCAGGCCTCTAAAAAAACTGCTCCCTGTCTTCCTGGATGGCCCAGGAGAGGCACCTCTGGAGAGATGTCAGAAGCCCTCTACTCCTGAGGAGAACACAAGTGGAAAGAATAGCCCAGTCACCTCACCTGCTGTGGAATTGGTGGGTGTACTCCCAGTTTAGCTGCTCCCCCTCATATCATTCTGGACTCGAAATGAGGAAAGACTGAAAGAACTGGTCATGTTTAGCCTTGAGAAAAGAAGAGCTAGGGGAGATAAGATAGCACTTTTCAAATACTGTATTATATATCATATTGTAATAATGTCTATATAATATATATAATAATATATATGTGATATATCATATATCATGCTCACACTTCCAAAATACACACTCGGCATTTGTCCTTGTGAAAAATACTGTACAAAAAAAAGCACACTCTAATGATTCTGTATAAACTTTATACATTTTGTAATAATCAGTTTCTTTTGGTCTTCAGAAAACATTTAAATGGATTAGATTAACCAAAGTACGACAACACCATCCCCTTTCAATATATACTACTTGAAAGATTGTCGTACAGAGGAAGGGCAGGATCTGTCCTCCCATCATCGCAGAGTGCAGGACACATAATAATGGGCTCAAGCTGCAGGAGGTGAAATTTAGAATGAATATGAGAAAGAAAAACTTCTTAACTGTTAGAGCAGTACGACAATGGAACCCTTGGGAGGTGGTGAGCACTCTAGTAATGGAGGCATTCAAGAGAAAATTGGATAACCATCTGTCAGATCTGCTTTAATTTGGATTCGATGGCCTTTTAGGCTCCTTCCAACTCAATGATGATATGGGTTGTTAACACAAGATTCCCTGCCTTAGTGAATGATCATACCATATGATACCAATTCACTAAGGCAGGGAATCTTGTGTTAACAACCCACACTCATTGATTGTGAAGACAGGGAGATTGTTTTCCTATGTGTAGTACATATATGAAGAGAGTATCTATAGTGTATATGAAAAAAAAAATCAGCTGAACAGGGTATTGGATATGAAAAATAAGACAAAATGAAAATAAACTGTCTTTGCACCCCCTTGATCTCCTTGCAGGTGTTAGAATGATGCTGGGGACCTATCCTTGCTCATCTCTTCTCTCTGGAGGAGCAGAAATGGCTTCTCTGCAACCCGATCTGGTTGGGGCCAAGCAATGGAAAGGTGCCGGATGCTTTGCTCCTTTGGCTGTCTCTTTGAACCTGCAGGTACCTCTCCTGTTTAGTTTGCTTTTGGCTGACCCATGCCTTAAGAAAGTGAAGGATATTACCCGTGATGGGTTGAACTTTGACCTTAAGCACGAGTATCATCATTCCTTTAATTCTCCTCCATATATAGCTGCAAATAGTGATCAGAGCGTTGTATTGTTCATGAGGTTAAAACGTTTCCCTCTTTTCTCAGGGTGTTGTGACTTTTGAAGACGTGGCTGTGTATTTCACGGAGCAGGAGTGGACGCTGCTGGATCCGGACCAACGAGCTCTCCACCAGGAAGTCATGGAGGAGAATTTAGCCAACCTGGTCTCTCTGGGTAAGCTTTGTTTTGCTTCCATTTGGTTGATAAAACCAATCTTACAAATGGAACCATGGAATTGACAGCGTATCCACCGTAGTTCTCTCCCCTTCCAGTTTGCTAGGCTTGTGAGCTCTTTTCTAAAGGGTGTTCAAAATGTATTTCATTCATTCATTTAAAATATTTTTTAGTACAGGTAAAGGTAAAGGTTCCCCTTGACAATTTTTGTCCAGTCGTGTCCGACTCTAGGGGGCGGTGCTCATCCCCGTTTCCAAGCCATAGAGCCAGCGTTTTGTCCAAAGACAATCTTCCGTGGTCACATGGCCAGTGCGACTTAGACACGGAACGCTGTTACCTTCCCACCGAGGTGGTCCCTATTTATCTAGTTGCATTTGCATGCTTTCGAACCGCTACGTTGGCGGGAGCTGGGACAAGGGACGGGAGCTCACTCCGTCACGTGGATTTGATCTTACGACTGCTTGGTCTTCTGACCCTGCAGCACAGGCTTCTGCAGTTTAGCCCGCAGCGCCACCACGTCCCTATAAATAAATATTTTTTACCCCACCTTAATTCTTAAAAAGGACCCAAGGTGGCTTACAACATTAGAAGGACAATGTTTAAAAACTAAAAACAATGTGCACAAATATTTTTAAAAAATTAAACCAGTATTTTGAAGACAGAAGGGCCTGGCATGGGGTCTGGTCCATGGGGTCACGAAGAGTCGGACATGACTTAACGACTAAACAACAACAAACCAATATTTGATTAAAAATGGTAAATAAAATCAAGACTAAAAACACATTTAAAAAGAACAGGGCAGGGCCATCTCTCTCCTGTTATATTTCTTTGAATTCCATCATTTTGAGATGCTAACTTTCCATTCTGGCTCCAATGAGATTCTTTTTTTCTCCCTCCCTTTCAGCTGCTGATATGAGAGAGAAGAGCTGCGAGGAGGAAGAAGAGGGAGGGATATGTTTGGGAATAGTCATTGATAAAAACCGGAAGCACTGCTTAGAATGCGGAAGGAATTTTATTCAGAGTACCACCCTCGATGATCATATGAAAATCCACACAGGAGACAGGCCGTTCAAATGCATCGAATGCGGGAAGGACTTTAGCCGGAACACGTACGTGGCCTCCCACAAGAGAATCCACACCGGGGAGAACCCGTTTAAATGCTTCGAATGCGGCAAGAGCTTCAGTCAGAGTACAAGCCTTGCCTCCCACATGAGAATCCACACAGGAGAGAACCACTATAAATGCCTAGAATGTGGGAAGAGCTTCAGCCAGAGCACACACCTGGTTTCCCACATGAGAATCCACACCGAGGAGGAACTTTTTGAATCCTTGGAGTACGAGAATGGCTTCAACCCGAGTCCTAACTTGACATCCCACATGCGACTGCCCACCGAGGAGGAGCTATTTCAATTTCTGGAATACGGGAAGAATTTCAGTCAGAGCACGAACTTGGCCTCCCACATGAGAATCCACACCGTGGACAAGTGCAAATGCGTCGAATGCGGAAAGTGCTTCCGCTGGAGCTCCCAGCTGGCCTCCCACATGAGAATGCACACCGGGGAGAAGCCGTTCAAGTGCATGGAGTGCGGAACCACCTTCCGGCACAGCGCGTCCCTGGCTTCCCACATGCGGATCCACACGGGGGAGAAGCTTTCCAAGTGCTTGGAATGCGGGAAGTGCTTCAGCCAGAGGTCCAACCTGGCTTCCCACATGAGGGTCCACACCGGGGACAAACCCTTTAAATGCCTGGAATGCGGGAAGTGCTTCCGTCAGACCGGACACCTGACCTCGCACATGAGAATGCACACGGGGGAGAAACCTTTCCGGTGCCTGGAGTGTGGGAAGTGCTTCAGCTGGAGCCGAAACCTCCAGCGCCACGTGCGAACTCACACGGGGAGAAGCCATTTAAACGACTGGAATAACCTTCAGGAGGAGTGTATCCCTTGCCTCCCGTATGAGAATCCGTACAGGAGAGAAGCCTTATAGAGCCTTGGAATGTAGGAAGTGCTTCTATCGGAGCCCAAAACCCTTTTAGATCCTATTGGAGAATCCAGGTGGGAGGGAAGAAACCATTTAGATGAGGGAAATCCGGGATGGGCTTTTGGTTCGGGCAGTCTGCTTTGCTTCCCATTTAAAGACTTGGTGGCCGTGGGGTGGAACTGGACCGCTGCTTGGTCTGTAGAAAGACGTCTAGGCAAAATTCACCCCCCCAGGGATCCACAACAGCGAGAATCTGTAGATCTTTGCCCCCCCAGTTTGAGCAGTTTTTAAATACATCCAGGTGGGTAATGTAATTTTTGTAGAGGTAGGCGATTGAGGGGTGGGGGGGAAAGATGTTTTCACTCGAGTTGCAGTTGGAGTCTCAAGAAAAGGATATAGGATTTATTCAAGGATATCCAATTGTTTTAATCACCTGAATCTGTTCAAATGACCTGTAAGCAAGTCTGGTCTCCTTCCAGTAGCTGAAAGGCAGCCAACCGATGATCTTATATGAAAAAGCAGGGGGGGGCTAATCTTTTGGGGACAGTGACCCCCCCCACTCCCACCCACCCCCGTTTTGAGCCTCGTTCAGATGTTCAGCCAGAAAGCATATAAGGCTCAGAGGGTGGTGGTGATGGCCCAGGTTCTCTAGGAATCCTGGCCTCCATAGAAAGGCCCTCGTCAGCAAGGCTGAACAAACACACTTCTAGCATTTCTGCAGTCAGCGGCGGTTTTGTAAAGTTTATGGCTATGAATTGCCCTTTCGTGCCCAAGGCCCCCTCGGCGACTTTGAGTTCCAACCGACATCCTATATTGCCCCTAGGAAAATCTTATTCTTTCCCCAAGGACTGCGAGAATAGATGTTCAGCTCAGAGAGACCTGGGAAGCCTCGGCTGGTGTGTCATTCATGTCCCTTGCCATATTCTGAACTCCATCTTCATTTTTACCAGGTTGACTAAAACAGGCAGCCTTACGTTTGATATCCTTTCCCACTCTCAGTTTCTCTAGAATTCTTAGAAGGGAGAGCACTGTTGAATTTCGGTGGTGGGGGCAAAGGCATTCTGTGGTCTGGACGGTGGCAGGCCTGATCCTGTACTTTGCAGCATGCCTGTCTTTTAAGAGGAAAGGGCACAGTTCCCACAGCGTTATAGGAGTCTGCATTTTATTCTCTTATTTTCTTCTGACACAGTCAGTAGCCAGGAAATATCCTCAACCTTTGAACCGCAGAATGGATTCACATTCCTGTCAGACTCTTCGCCGTGATGCCAAGAATGCCATCCGGCGAAGTGATGGCAAATTATTTAGGCTGGTATTTTAAAAAGGAGGCTGGCAAAAAGCTTTAGAAAGGACCTCTCCATATGAGAGGAATGGCCTGATGGGAAACTAGCAAAGCCCTGACAGGTGTCTGTCACAATTATTATTTCCTCACTGAATAAGAGGTTCTGATGGAAAAATCCATCAAGTCTTCATTCTCTTAGAAGTAGTAAATCAATATCATTCCTTTAAAAAAAAAATATTGTAGGAACCCATGTCCAGCCCGTACCTAGTTAGCTAATCAGAGTATAATGGGTCACTTTGTCAAAAGCTTTGCTAAAATCAAAATATATTATGTCTCCAGCATTTCCACCATCTACAAGGAAGTTTACTCTAAAAAGAAAAATGAGATTAGTCTGGCATGGATTTGTTCTTGATAAATCCATATTGGCTTCTTGTTATTTCTGCATTGTTTGATTTATTATCTGCTCCAGAATTTTCCCTGGGATTGATGTCAGGCTGACTGGCCTGTAGTTCCAGTTTCCTCCTTTTCTGAAGACCACAACAACATTAGCCCTCCTCCAGTCCTCTGGCACTTCACCCATCCTCCATGAGTTCAAGAAAATAATAGTAGTTGTGAGAAATCTTCAGCCAGTTCCTTCAGTAATCTTGGATGCATCACAATCTGGAGATTTTAATTAATTCACAGTAATAAGATTTCCCTTGACTATTTGTTTATCAATCTCAAGTTGCTGTCCTGTCCCCTCCACTTGTGTTTTTCTTATTTGCCTGGAGAGTCATTGACTGTCTTTTTTGGGGGGAAATGAATTAAAGTATTTAGCACTTCTGCCTTTTCTTTGTTGTCATTTTCCTCTGAATTTTCTGTGAAGTCATATTGGTTTTTTTTTTTTTTTTTTTTGCTTTCTCCCACCTTTTTTCTTGTTGGAATTATTTGAAGTTATGCCTTCAGAATTTTCTTTTTTAGAAACTCCCATCTTGGATTCCTTGTTACGATTTCCTGCCATTGGACCTTACCTATCATTGTTCTGAGTTTATTAAAACTGGGTTTCCTAAAATCCAGTGTGCATGTGCAGCGACACTGTTTTTTTTTCCTTAGAAAGCAAGAACTCATGTAGAATATGGCCACTTTCCCCCAGAGATCCCCTTTCTGCCATTTCTTCTACTAAGTCATCTCTTTGTTAAAAGCAAGTCAATAATAGCTACTCCTCTAATTTCTTCCTCCCTTTTTGTATGATAAAATTATCAGCCATACAAGCCAGGAATTTCTTGAAAGGGCTATACTTGGCTAAATATGCTTCCCAACAGATACCAGGATAATTACAATCTCCCGCTACTACGTTGTGTCCTTTTGAAATTCTTGCAATTTGTTCTTCAAAAGTCTCATCCATATCTTCTGGTTGATTGGGTGGTTGGTAGTAGACTCCAACTCCTATGCTTCTTTTGGATTTTTGGTCCCAATTATATTAATCCAGATGCTCTTGATGGCACAACCAAACTCATCCTCCTGTATTCCTTCCATCGCTGTATTCCAGTCATGGGAATCATCCCACCAAGTTATCCCTATCAAGTCATATTTATCCCCCTGAACGAAGACTTCCAGTTCTTCTTGTTTGTTTCCCATACCCCTGGTATTTGTATTTACACACCGGAGGTTGTGTGCTTTGTGGCCTACTTTCCTTCCTACACTTTTATGCAGATTATTCTTGAGCCCCATTACAGCTGTCAGTGCGTTCCTTTTATTGCACAGAGTAAGCCTTCATCCATCTTTACCTCTGAGCTTGCTTTTCCCTCCCCCTTTCTTGATCATGTACCTCATCATGCAGCCAGTTGCACAACCTGGGTGTATTCTGGCCCTTCATCTGCTAGTCACAATTCACCACAAATCTTACACGCACATCAGAACAACACATCACTTCCCTCCCTGGCTGGCCATTCGTTCAAGACCAGGTTTAGGATGATACTTTCTTCCCCCACCATGCTTAAAATAAGCAAACCAAATGTGGAGAGCATTTTAATTTAATTTTATTTATTTTTTGTTTTAGGCGTGGGAGAACAAAACTGTAAAAGATTTTTTTAAAAATCTCTGCTAGAGAAATAATGATAATAATTGTGCACAGTTAAGTGGTTCAGTTTTTAAGCTGCAGTAGTGCAGCCAAAACTCTGCACAGAAGTCTGGTTCAATCCCAGGTAGCCGGCTCGAGGTTCACTCAGCCTTCCATCCTTCCAAGGTTGTTAAATTGAGGATCCAGCTCACTGCAGGGGGGCAATGTGTAGCCTGTGTAATTAACTTGTAAACCACCAAGAGAGTGGAGTATGGAGCAGTATATGAGCAACACAGTTTGTTCTTTCTGTTTTGAGTCACTCTGACATGGCAACCCTTTCCAGGGTTTCCCAGGTAGAGAATATTCAGAAGTGGTTTCCCCTTCCCTTCTTCTGGGGCCATCCTCGGATTATGCAGCTTGCCCAAGGCTACACTGGTTGGCTGTACTCGCAGCAGGCTCTGGGGGGATTTCGAACCTCTCACTCTGCACTGAGCTAGCCAGCCAGCTTCTTTGAGAGAAAGAAGCCACTTATAAATCAGCCAAAGAACAGTTTGGGGCATCATCATCACAATACGAGAATCAGAAGGAAGCAAGGTTGCCTGTCCTGCTTGTCGCAGAGCACCTCACCAGAGACGTAAACAGTCTCTTGAGCTTATACAACAATGCACATCTAACCAACCAAGTAACAAATTGATGTCGGAACACAATACTTTGGTGCCTCGCTTAACGAGCGCACCGTATAACGACGAAATCGCATAGCGATTGGGTTTTTGCGATCGCAAATGCGATTGCATACCGATGGCCCCTATGGGCAAAAATCGCTTTGCGAAGATCGGTAAGCATTTTGTTTACCAATGTTCGCAAAGCGATGCCCGCGGATCAGCTGTTCGGCGGCTCCAAAATGGCCGCTGGAAGCCCCAAAATGGCCGCGCGCAGCGTTTTTGCGCCCTCCCCTCGCTTACTGAGGGCGCGAAAATGGCTGCCGCTATGGAGCAACTTCACTGAACGGTGAGTTTTGGAGCCTATTGGAACGCATTAAACCAAGTTTAATGCATTCCAATGCACTTTTCCGTTCCGTACAGCGATGTTTCGCCATAGCGCAGGTTAATCCAGAACGGATTAACCTCGCTATGCGAGGCACCACTGTAAGGGTATTTTGGATTCTCCTACTTTTACCCCGAGCAAAATTGGTGGCACTCAACCATCCCTATTTGTGATGCAGTTTATAAGGCAAGCGATCCTGGACATCCCTTTTTTTTTTTTAATCAAGGTGGCTGAAATCAATTGGTAATTAAGTCCCTTCCTACCAAACAGTAGGGACGTGGTGGCGCTGCCGGTTAAACCGCAGAAGCCTCTGTGCTGCAAGGTCAGAAGACCAGCAGTCGTAAGATCGAATCCATGTGACGGAGTGAGCTCCCGTCGCTTGTCCCAGCTCCTGCCAACCTAGCCATTTGAAAGCATGTGAAAACTACGAGTAGATAAATAGGTACCACCACGGTGGGAAGGTAACGGTGTTCCTTCTCTAGTTGCGCTGGTCATGTGACCATGGAAACTGTCTACAGACAAACGCTGGCTCTACGGCTTGGAGACGGGGATGAGCACCGCACCCTAGAGTCGGACACGACTGGACTAAATGTCAAGGGGAACCTTTACCTTACCAAGCAGTAAGCAGTCCAGGTGGATCTTGGCTGTGCTTCAGTCTAGGAAAAGCAGGCCTTGTCTCTTGAGAAGGGGTTCCTCGGTCCTTCTCTGGGGGTCCCGCTCCACCTTCCATCGGCTAAGCAAGTCACCAAGCTGCGACCAAGATGGAAACGGTTCGGCTCTTTGCCTTTCTTCACGGTAACATACGAATATTACATTGCTGTTGCCATGCATACTATTGTAGTGTGTGAACCTGATAGAATAAGAATAAAGTGAATTTTAAAAAAATTAAGCCATGTGTTTGAATTTGTCATGGATTGTGATCCACAGTAGGTTCCGTGGATTTAAGGGCTGCAGTCCCCTTTCTTGTCCGGCATACTGAATTATTGTGAATATTCCCATGTGTTTGTATCCAATTCCCTCCATGAGGTATTTGCTCCTGTTTCAGATGTTGGAGAATCCATCGCTGGAAACGTTTGCTGATTCTCCCAAGTCACAGGTTTTGACATGAATAGTGGAGATTGCAAAGCAACTGCAGTTTCCTCCACGGATCAGGGCAATCATGAAAACAGGTTTGGGAGAACTGAGGCAGGATGGTGGACACGATGGATCGCCAGCATGTGTTTTTGTTATTCAAATCTTGTTTTGGGGTCTTGGAGGCCAGGGTGACAGGCCTATGGAAATCTTTGATCTGATTCATTAAGGGTGTGGATGGCTGTTTTTGTACGGGAAAATAGGGTTTGTTTGGACCTCTTGATTCTGCTTTATTAGAAGCACCTAGAGGTTAGAAGCCCTTGTTAAATCAGAGTCCAAGAGAGAAACCTGTAACTCGTTCGTTGAGAGCTGCCCTCTTAGAAAAAGCTGAGGAGCCTGTTTGTGTGAAGAAACTGGTGCCAGTCTGGTGCCAGCCTGCTTGCTGGAACTTGTATAAAAGCAAGCATCCATACATCTGACATTGCCTAAAAGACTTAAACATGGTTACACAATAAGGAAAGAAGCTTTTGGCTTTCTCCGGAAAAAAAAACACAACTTGATAGATTGAGACTTGGAACACGTTATGGTGTTTTTTTTAAAATCTGTTTTGATTTAAAAGAGTATGAAATTTGCAGCCCCAAGACAGTCCACTGCTGGCCCACTCTGGGACACGTCCTCAGTATTGTGTCACTGAAACAACGTCAGCCGTGTGTATGTGTGTGTATATGTGTGTATGTGTGTGACTGATATGTCACTAATGGGAGCACATACACACACCCTGGGCAGAAAAAGCTGGCTGGTAACCGTTCCGTGAGTCTTTCAGGCAAAGGTGGAGTCAAAGGCTTCCTGGAGGCTGTGTCGTGTAGTAGGGGACCAAGTGTGTGATTAAGGCTCAGGAGTCCTGAGTTCAAATTCTTGCTCAGCCTTGGAAACTTCTTGGGTGTTGGGGGGGGCTAGCTATGGGAAGCCACTCCTTGGGTGTCTCTTATGCCTTGAAAACCCACTGAAGGCTGCCCTAAGTCTGAGATGACTTGAGGGCGCACAATAAGTCTTGAAAACATTTTCCAAAAGGGCAGAATCCTCTATTGAGGGACGCTGGCAGCCCATCGCTTCTTCCCTTACTACACTTTAAGAGCAGTGCGCCGCAGGAGGGGTTAAAGAGATAGATTAGTTTCGTCCTAGAGCGGCCTCTAAGGAACACGGAAGTGCAGTCAGGAACCATGCCTTTCTCTCTTCCCCCGCTCCTTCCTGTCTGTTCCCCTAGCATAAACTTCCCCCCACAGGCAAAGCCGTCACTTAAAGGTTCCCAGGAGGACCGGCAGTGCAATCGGTGGCTTTTCTTTTGTTGTTGCTGTTGTTCTGGGACGAAACCAAGTGAGTTCCCAGGAGGTGGGGGGACGGCGGAGGGAGGCTGGGATGTACCATTTTTGGGGGGAGGCTTTGACTTCTTGGGGAGGAAAAGAAGAGACAGAGACAGAGAGAGAGAGAGAGACCACCCCACCCCCAGGAGGGAAGCAGGACAGCTTGGGGGGGGGCTGGAGGGGTTTGGGGGGCCCTGTGCCCCAATAAGATTATGGAGGGAGGAGAATCCCCGGGTGGGGGAGCCCCTTCCAGCCAGACAAAGCAAAGGGGGAAAGAGTTCGAGTCCCCCACTGTGCCTCCTGGAAAGAGGCTGGACTTCGTGATCTATATAGGGGCCCTTCCAGCTCTGCAGTTCTAAGATTATGATGATGGATGATGATGACATTCACCTTTAGGGGAGGTGAACATGGATTCGTGGGATCGCCCCAAGGAGGACGTGACTTGACAACATGGAACGACAACCCTGAAGCATGGAAGGTTTACTTTTGGACTACCATGCCCAGAATCCCCCACGCACAGCCTAACTTCCCGGGGAATTATGGGGCTTGGATTTCCTGAAATCCAAGTGACAGCCCTAATTTGAACCAGGCTAGGTTCACGAGAGACACATCTCGTGTGGAATAAAAAGTATTTGATAAGCCGTCAAGGGTTGGTTGGTTGGTTGGTTTATTAGCTTTTCTCTTTAAGAAGAACATTTAGATCACTCCAAAGACTAACAAACAATAACCATGCAATAGTAAGAAAGATCACTAAAACAGCAAATGCTGTAAAACAGGAAAAGAGACCTTTCCCCCATGTGTAATATAAAATGTCTGTGAAAAGCAACATCTCTTCACTCCCTTTGGATCTCTTTTGCAGACTTTGGCATGATGATGGGGACCTATCCTGGCTCACCTCTTCTTTCTGGAGGAACGGAAACAGCATCTGTGCAACCTGACCTGGACAGTGTCAAGTGGTGGAGAGGCACTGGCTGCCTCCCTCCCTCGGACCTCTCTCTGAACCTCAAGGTATCTGTTCCGTTCAGTCTGCTTTGGCCCAAGCTGCTCATCAGGAAATAAAGATAGGACTCGAAGAGGTTTTGGACTTCAACTCCCAGAATTCCCCTGATAGAACTTTGGGAAAGATAGCAAAAACTACAGTACACAGATTAGCTTTCATTTCTGACCCATGGGCTTCCATCATGATCATTTGTCTTTCCAGAAAAAGGAAATTGGTACAGTGTTGGTAAGGAATAACGAGGTTTCATGGGTGTCATAAAGGATCTATCTATCTATCTATCTATCTATCTATCTATCTATCTATCTATCTATCTATCTATCTATCTATCTATCTATCTATCTATCTATCTATCTATCTATCTATCACATTTATAGCCCGATCTATCTATCTATCTATCTATCTATCTATCTATCTATCTATCTATCCCATTTATATTCTGCCCATCTAGTAGCAAGCCAATACACTCTGGGCAGTGTACAACAAATTAAAACACATACAGACCCTATGCTCAAAACACCCAAGTGCCAACAATAAACAAAATTAAAACTCAAATACGTATAATAAATCAGCCAGATTGTCATAGGTGGGGAGATATTCTTAAAGGCCTGCTTAAAATGCTCGGTTTCCACCTGCAAGCAGATATAAATGAATATATAATTGTATGTCTAATGAACATTAAAAAAAAAACTTGTCCAAGGACTAATCCAATCCTATGGTAATATGAACATTTTCTGGGCTAAATAAAATGTCAGCATGTGTGCTAATAAAAAACAAAATGGTACTTTAAGATAGAACACTGTCGTTCACAATGTTACACAATACTTAAGAATAAAAGAATGACATTAAAAAAGGATCGCAAAGACTTGTTCTCTAAGTTAGTTTTAATTTTTTTTTTAATTTTTAGGTTTTATTAGGCTGTATAGAGGACTTTGTACCCCATGAAGCCTTGTGACCCCCATGTGTAGGTAACAAAAGCTACACTGTCAATTGCAGTTTTTGAGTGCATCTCCCTGAATTCGGCCGGGAAGAGGAGGTTGTGGTCAAAAAAGTGTATGGAAGTCTCACTCTTGTCAAGAATTAAATCAAATGGTCTCCAACAGGTTGAATCCTAACCGTAACCACCAGTCACATTGTTTGCTTAATTCTGTTTTCTATATTAGTGAAGAGTTGTAGAAGCAGCATTTTCTTTATGAAGCTAAAACGTTTCCTTTTCTCTCAGGGTGTAGTGATGGCTTTTGAGGACGTTGCTGTCTATTTTACGGAGAAGGAGTGGGCTCTGCTGGATGAAGCCCAAAAGACTCTGCACCAGGAAACCATGGAGGAGAATTTAGCTAATCTGATCTCTCTGGGTAAGTTTTTTGTTTTTTTTCTGTTTGGTTGGTACATCCAGTTTATAAATGGTAACAGTTAATTAATGCCCATATGCACACTAATTTTTTTGCCCTTCTAGCTTGTTAGGCTGATGAGTTCTTTTCTATTTTAATTCTAATCAACATACCCCAATTTTTTCCAAAACACTAATGAGTCTTGGACTGGAGTTTGTCCCTTCCAAAATTTTCTAACTTTTACAAAAATGTGCTCCATAACTACATTCCAAACATCTTTAAAATAATTAACCTTTAATATTCCTTTTTTTAAAAATTTCACTTCATTTATCATTAACAGGTAAAATGTACATTTCTTTGTACTATTCTTCCATATGGAAATTATAATTAATCTTGTATCAGTAGAATAGTAAGTAGCTCCTTTCTCCCCCCCAGACCATTGTAGATTACTAGAAATATTTGGCACAGCTATCACCAAAGACATTTCCAAATCCTATAATTTCCTTAATCTCTTTGAGTATCTTTTCCCAAACTTCCTGAATCTTCCCACATTCCCACCACATGTGGAACTACATACCATGAGCTATTTTCTAACGAGCGTTGTAGATGGCAGAAACAGAAGACTTCTCTTTTATGCTACATGCCCTTGGTTTTGTTCCAACATTTGATGCTCTAAATTTTCCAATTTGGATCCTTTTTTATCTTTTCTTGTTTCAGCTACTGATGCGAGAGAGACGAGGGCTGAGGAAGAAGAAGACAACGGACGTTTAGGAGGAGCCGTTGAGGAGAAACAGAAGCAACGGTTAGGATCAAGGGAGAGTTTCAGTGGTAGAAACCAGCTAAGTTCCCATCACCAGATCCACAAGCCGGAAAAGCCATTTAAATGCCAGGAATGTGGGAAAAGCTTCAGTCAGAGCACAGGCCTTAATTATCATATGAGGATCCACACTGGGGAGAAACCATTTCAGTGCTTAGAATGTGGGAAAAGCTTCCGTTGGAGCTCACATCTGGCTTCCCATAAGAGAATGCACACAGGAGAGAAACCCTTTAACTGCCTGGAGTGTGGGAAGCGCTTCAGTGAGAGCCCGAATCTTGCTCGCCATATGAGGATCCACACTGGGGAGAAGCCGTTTAAATGCTTGGAATGTGGGAAGAGCTTCAGTCAGAGCACGCACCTGGCTTGCCATCAGAGGATCCACAAGGGGGAGAAACCTTTTAAATGCCCCGAGTGCGGCAAGCGTTTTCCGTGGACCTCACAGCTTGCTTCGCATATGAGAATCCACACCGGAGAGAAGCCGTTCATGTGCCTGGAATGCGGGAGGAACTTCAGTCAAAGTACTCACCTTGCTTCCCACGTGAGAACCCACACAGGGGAGAAACCCTTCAATTGCCTGGAGTGCGGTAAGAGCTTCAATCAGATCACGCACCTCGCCTCTCACGTGAGAATCCATAAAGGGGAGAACCCATTTACATGCCTGGAATGCGGGAAGAGCTTCAGTCAGAGCACGAACCTCGCCTCCCACATGAGAATCCACACTGGGGAGAAACCCTTTAAATGCCTGGAGTGCGGGACGGCCTTCAGGCACAGCGCCTCCCTTGCCTCCCACACAAAAACCCACACAGGAGAGAAGCTGCACAAGTGTGTGGAGTGTGGGAAGAGCTTCAGTCGCAACACAAACCTCGCCTCCCACATGAGAATCCACACCGGGGAGAAACCCTTTAAATGCTTGGACTGCGGGAAGAGCTTCAGCTGGAGCACAAGCCTCAACGCCCACATGAGGACCCACACGGGGGAGAAATTGTTTCGGTGCTGGGAGTGATGAACACGTTTCGGGCACAACACATTACTTCTTCTTAGGAAATGTCTTTCGTCCTGGGCGGGTGGTCTTCTTGAGACCCTGGTTGACCTCTGGAATGGGGAAAGGCCAGGACTGTGATCCTGAACCAAAAAAGCCACTTGGTTTACCAGGGAACTGGCAGGGATCAAACGAGTAAGACATGGCAAGGCGTTTTGCAGACAATGTCGCTCAGAGGTGTTCTGAGTTAGATGCTGTAAAGTTAATGCAGGCCCGAGTGAATGTAACTTTGGTCCCTACTTGCCCCTGATTTTCAGTCTCGGCGGGTGAAGGGTGCAGACAGGATCCTTGGAGAGCTGATAATCCTCCCTATGCATACTGGATCCCTGATGATAATTAAAAGGAACAGGTCCATCCACCAGACCCGTTAGGCACGAAGAGACTGAGGTCCTAGGATGTCAAAATGTATTCCAAATTAAAAGCCCAACACATTTTGGCTTAGCCTTTCCTGCCTTCTTCAAGGGCCCTATTACATGAAATAGAACAGAAATAGCATGATTTTTTTATCTTTTCTAGGGACGACGTTTCAAGCCTTTATTTCATTTTAGCATGTCTGCAGCACAGCAATTAAAAAATGATAACACCATGACTTTGAATGAAAGCTGTGGTGGAAAATACATATGTACAGGTCTTTTTTCCCCTTCTGTATTACTATTGATTCAATAAAGCTCGTCACAGAAAAAAAAACATAATTCCCCAGCAGACAGGGATCTTAGATATGGCCTTCTTGGTGGCTGCTCCCACTTTATGGCATGTCCTCCCTCAGGGGATCAGATGGGCCCCTCTCTCCTCTTGCTTTGGCAACAACCACCGTAATTGCCCAGCAGACAGGGGATCTTAGATATGGCCTTCTTGGTGGCTGCTCCCACTTTATGGCATGTCCTCCCTCAGGGGATCAGATGGGCCCCTCTCTCCTCTTGCTTTGGCAACAACCAAAGCCCTTTCTTTTTTTTAAGGTCTAAGACCTTAACGTAAGTGTATCGTCTACCTAGAAATCCCTAGAAAGGATCGCCATTAAGTCACAGCTGACTTGAGAGCACATGGGTTATTGTTATTGTTAGATGACCTTGCTTTTTACATGCCTTTTTTAATGGTTTCAACTGGATGTTTTGAATATTGTTCTGTTTAACTGTTAATTAAGTAACGGTTTAATTTATTGTGCTTGAAATCCGTAATTGTTTTCTTTGTCTGAAAGTTCCCATGAGTCACTGGGCAAAAAAAACATGTCAATGAATGAATGAATGAATGAATGAATGAATGAATGAATAATGATGGCTGCCAAGTTTGACATCAGTGCAGAGATTTGCTGTTGCCCACTGGCTACACACTGGTCGCACAACCTGGCGCACAAGAGCCAATGCTTATTTTATGTTTAATGTGTGCAGTTCGTTGCTAAGAGGTTACGCTGGTCGAGTTATGCCTGTTGAGCATAATTTACAGGATGACAGTTCTGGTCGCTTTCTTTTTTTTATTGTTAATTTCTGACATACAAAAAAACCATAGAGCACTAAGAAAGAAAAAAGATACAAAAAGGACAAAAACAAAAAGAAAGAACCAACTACATTTACGGAAAGAAAAAACTCGTAGACCCCTCTATTTGAGATCCCCCCCACCCCCCCTTTGGAGTCAAAGATTCCAGCTTCGTTAACCCCTCTATTCTCCCTATCAGTTTGCAATGTATACTGGTCGCTTTCTCAAGGTAGACTCTCATCCCAGAGCCAGCGCTATGAAGATCCTCGAATCCTCAGAAATTCTGGGACATGGATTCCCCCAAAATCCACAAATCTCCACACCTCTCCGTGGGAGAAAATGTGCAAGGGAGAAGGCAAAAGGGGGGAGTAAAGTGAGAAGATGGAGGGCTGGGAGCTCACTGGAGAGAGCCAGTAAGGCCGCTTTACTAGGGTGGGAGAGCCGGGGGGGCAGGAAAGAGGAACACCTGTGGGATGCTGGGAGCGGTCATCTGAAACACCCACCACTGCCCAGCTCTGCAGCAAATCATCATCATCATCATCTTAGAACTGCAGAGCTGGAAGGAACCCTCTGGATCACAGGGTCCAGCCCCTGCCAAGGAGACTCTGTGGGGAATCAAACTCCCAACCTCTGACTCTGCAACCAGAGACCTAAACCACTCAACTATCCAGCCCCAAAGGGATTTTTAAAAAAAGTCCTCTCCCTCCCGATGAGGGAGAAGGTGGGTGGACTAAAGAAAGGGAGCAGGAATGGGAAGCACTTGTGGGGAGGTCCCTTGGGGCAGAGAGAGCAACCCCTGCATGGCCTTTCCAATGACCTACAAGGCCATGATCTCAGGATGCTCCTTTTACCCACCCAGGAGAAGACCCTGGTGCTCTCCATATCACGACACTCCTGGCCTTGGGTCCCAACCTTTGCGGTCGTTGAAAACCTTCAGATATTGTAAACATTTCTGAGGGAACGTGGCTGGCGTGGACTTCCATCCTGCCGGGGTGCGTTTTTGCCCAGCCTGCAAAAGTTCCTGCTAGTTGATCCGAAGCAAATTTTTAGGACAGAAAAGCAAAAAGGTGTGAGGTGATTTCTTTCCAAATTTGCCATCTGTGTATGCAGGAGGATATATTTCTTTTGCTGTCTCTTCCTTACACACACACCTGGTAAGAGTGGACTTCTAACCCTTGCCAAATTGATTTAATTGGCAGCCGTTGTAGGAAAAGATGTGCATTTATAAACAGCACTCAACACCTATGGAACTTCACCATGATCGTATTCTCGAAGGCTTTCACAGCCGGGATCTGATGGTTGTTGTAGGTTTTTCAGGCTCTTTGGCCGTGTTCTGGAGGTTTTTCTTTGTAACGTTTCGTTAGTTTCTGTGGCCAGCATCTTCAGAGGAGTCAGAACACAGACAGGAAGAAAAACCTCCAGAACACAGCCAAACAGCCCGAAAAATCTACAACAACCTTCACCGTTATTGCTTTGCAGATTGATTATAGGCAGGGAGCTTACTCTGTTACTTACTCTAGGTAGAAGCAAGTGACAGTAGTCCACCCCTCAGGTTGCCCTTCTTATCCATGGGGTGTGTGGAACCATTTAATTCTGTTGCACCCTGAAGTCCGTGTCTCTTGTGACATTAAAACATCCAACTTGGGGGAGATACCCAACCTTTGACTTCCACCCTGCGACGTCCCTGCTAGTTTCCTGCTAAACTCTGTTAGTGTTTCTGCGTTGTTTTGCATATTTTGCTGTGCCTGGTGGTGGCTATTTAAGAAGGTGCAGGGTGTTGAAAAAAAAATGTTCTTGTTAGGAGGTCATAAGCAGAAATGACACTAAGCCACCGGCAGGTATAATAAAGGAAAAGTTTTATTTAAATCACATCAGGTGAACAGGGAATAAGATTACAAAAGAAATCAAAGGAAAATCAATTAACACAATGCAATGCCATGACGAAATGAAAAGTGTAAGCCTGTATTAAGTATCATAACATTAGTTGTGCAAAATCAGCCGTGGGTAGCCTGTTATAAATCACTACATCTGCCCCTAACCTTTCACCAGCTCTCTAGCTGAAAAGGCCCCAGAGCAGTTGGAATCTGCAAAAGTAAAAATTACACGAAGAAAAGTGAAATGAGAAGCATCTGTACGTGAGTATGGAAGAATGTAGTTCTGAGTCCGAGCCTCAAGCCATTATTGGCTTCTTGCTTCACTGAAGCCCCAGATTGTTCAGGGTCCTGCTTGGCTTCCTTACCTTCCCCCCTTAAAATTCAGTTCTGTGTTGGGGCAGGTGGCAAGCTGGAAGAAAAAGCGCAGGGCACCACTCGTCTTGATTCCCGAAAGCTAATCACCTTTTTGTTTGGTGGTACGCGATGTGGCCCTAGCAGCTGATCAGGGACACTCTGGGCCTGGAGCCACTGAAAGCATCGTGCCTTGTAGCCTGTCCACACGGTTCCGTTGTGTTTCAGCTCGGCCACAGCAATGACGTATTTGTCTTTGCTCTTTCCATCATGCAAAGGTCCAGGCTGGGAGGAATTCTCAGCCCCTTTTTGCCAACAGGGAAACAGTGTAGGAAGCAAACCAAAGATTTCCTCCATGCCGTTCTACAGGCCAGGAGGCCAGACTACAGACCACATCTCTGCAGGCCCGTTCAGGCCACATGTC
>NW_018152091.1:57743-73964 GCF_900067755.1 Pogona vitticeps
AATAGCATTATTATCATAATCAACCTTTGGGTTCATGGCTTCATCTGGTCTCCCCGGCTTCGTCTCCCATGTTAAAACCTCCTTTAAAAACAACATAATAGTCAGGAAATCTGAAGAAAATTGTGGATGGTGGTGTGAATGAAGTTCTTTCCACTTTCCAAACATTTCAACACTTTCTCTGCTGCATGGAATGGGTGATGGGTGTTAAAGTGGCTTATACCCATGAAATGCTTTAATGTCAGGTCAGGGAAGCTGATGTTTGAACCTCTCTCGAAGAACCCCTAGAGAACTTTGCAGACCTCTAGAAGTCTGCGTTTTTTACAGCTGTCATTTATCCCCAAAATATGACTCAGAATATTTTGCACCTTGTACAGTTTATTTTTTCCTTCTGAATATCCTTTAACTTCTTTGCAAGAAAGATAAATGGAATGCCCAAGAAAATCTCTAATTATTATTGAACAAGCAGAAGCAAGCAGATATCAATCCATTATATGGGCTTAATTTACTAAATGATCTATGGAATATTTTAAAAACTGAAATACATATGAAACCGTAATACGTTATAGGAATGTGAATGTGACTACGAGTAACTATTCTAACAAAAGTTAAAGGTGCCCTAATTCAGCGGTCCCCAACCTTTTTGAGACTGTGGGCCGGCTGAGTCTCTGAGGAAGGCAGGGCACGTTCCCCCGCTTGTGCGGGCACTCTCGGGCGCATGTGCAAAGTGGTGGTGCCAGTGCCAGTGTGAGTGCTACCCCACCCCTTCACGCATGTGCAGGAGCACCTGCAGGCCCGAGCGCCGACCCCTTCGCTCAGGCGCACGCGTGAAGGGGTGGGGGAGAGCTCACGCCGGCGCTGGCAGATGTGTGTGCGCACAAAGCAGCTGTGGGGAGGGGAGTGCGTGCGGGGGGGAGGTCTGTCTTCACAGTTTGGCTCAGGCCATGGACCAGCACTGGGTCGCGGACCAGGGGTTGACAACCTCTGCCCTAATATACATGAACAATGGTGCCTCAAGATGAAAAAATAAGATAGTATCTATAGTGTTAGAGAAAACTCAGTTCAAAAGTGTTGCACAGTCATATTTTCTCTGTTATAAAACTTAGTGGTTTCGATATCTGGCTGCAGAGCCCAGAGGTTGAGATTTCAATTGGCCAGTGGGGCTGGATTCAATCATCCACGGGACCCCTTCCAGCTTTGCCATTCTGGGGTTATAATTATCAACTCTCCATTAAGTCACATCTACGAAAAGTATTTTAACAAACTCTTTAATCAAAAGCCTAGACTACAGCAATTATAAAATCAGATCAGCATGTATGAAAAATCTTACCACTACCCGTAGCAGAGTTGCAGCCCCCTCTAATGGTTCTCTCCTGGCCTCCTTTGTCCATTGCTTTGGCTATCTTTTCTGGCAATTATTTATACTTTGCGAAACCTGGGGGGGGCAGGGAAGGCTTTGAAAACAAGAATCTGGTGCACAACGATGCTACACAGGGTACAAAAGAGTGTTCTGGTGTGGTGGTTAAAGTGCAGTACTGCAGCCAAAGCTCTGCTCACAACCTGGGTTCAATCCCAGGTAGCCGGCTTAAGGTTCACTCAGCCTTACATCCTTCCAAGGCTGGTAAATTGAGGACCCAACTTGCTGGGGGAGCATTGTGTCACCTGAATAATTGTTAAACCACCCAGAGAGTGCTTTAACAAAAGAGTGTTCTGGTGTGGTGGTTAAAGTGCAGTACTGCAGCCAAAGCTCTGCTCACAACCTGGGTTCAATCCCAGGTAGCCGGCTTAAGGTTCACTCAGCCTTACATCCTTCCAAGGCTGGTAAATTGAGGACCCAACTTGCTGGGGGAGCATTGTGTCACCTGAATAATTGTTAAACCACCCAGAGAGTGCTTTAAGCGCTATGGCTTAAGGTTCACTCAGCCTTACATCTTTCCAAGGTTGGTAAGTTGAGGACCCAACTTGCTGGGGGACCATTGTGTCGCCTGAATAATTGTTAAACCACCCAGAGAATGCTTTAAGCGCTATGGGTGGGGTATAGAAGCAGTACACTTTGCTTTTTGTAACTTATGGGACCTGCAAATACCATCTCTACTCATATTAGCACATTGCAACATAAATATGTGCAACTGCCAGCCATGGACAGAAAATTATTTTACAAGGTCAGGTTGCCGCACAATGACTTTGTACAACAGCCGGAGAGCTGGCATCTACTTTTGCAGCCACACTTAACAAACTGTTGTTCAAAACTGATTTTTAAAGTAGAATGCACAATTTCAAGATTGCATTTTCTGCACCTCCCCGTAATTATTTATCAGACTCTGACATTTCATAGAATCACAAAACGGTGAAGTTGGAAGGGGCCCATGAGGCCATCAAGCCTAGCCCCTGGTTAGTGCAGGAATACAAATCGAAGGATAACTGCCAGGTGGTTGTCTAAGTTGCTCTTGAAAGCCTCCAGTGTTGGAGCGCTCGCCACCTCTCAAGGTCACTGGTTCCACTGTCTTACTACTCCCTCATGCCTGACAGCTGAAAATAGATCTATCTTGGGTGGATGAAAATACAGTGGTGCCCTGCATAGCGATGATAATCCGTTCCGAAAAAATCGTCGCTATACGGATTCGTTGCTATGCGGAACAAAGAAGCCCTTAGGAACGCATTAAAACACATTTTATGTGTTCCTATGGGCAAAAAACTCACCGTTCTGCGAAAATCCTCCTTGCGGCCGCCATTTTCGCTGCCCGGTAAACAAGGAAAGGGCGCGAAAACACTGCAGGCGGCCATTTTATTTACCCGGTGGCCATTTTGGAACCGCCGATCAGCTGTTCTTAAAATATCGTTATGCGATAATCGGTAAGTGTTTCGCAAAGCAATGTTTTCCCATTTAAAACATCGTTATGCGATTGCTTTTGCGGTCGCAAAAAACATCGCTATGCGGATTTGTCGTTAAACGAAGCGCTCGTTATGCGGGGCACCACTCTAAATGATCAAAAATAATGATTTAAATCAAAAAAGATGATTACAATTTTAATTGGAAAAGAAATTCCAATTTTTAAAATTTAAATTGCGATTTAAATATGATTTAAATTAATTTGCTTTAAATCAAATCCACCCTGTCTTCCAGCAACTGCTCATCAGCTTCTCTGTCATTCAGAAGGAGATCCAGAGTTAGTTCTTCATCTAGAGCCTCTTCTCCTTCCTTGGGGAGGGTAGGTGAACCAAGAGACCCACCCACATCTTGGAATGAAATGGGTCCTGTACAGGTTATGGTCACGGGAAGTGGTGGGCGTGCTGGATCCAGCGTCTTGCCCTTGCCGTCCCTACAGTGCTGCTTCCTGCTGCTCCCCTCTTGGTTCTCGGGAAGGTTGGCTGGCTCCAGGTTGCGAGCCTGACGTTTCTGGGGGGAATTCGTACTGGTGTGCCCAGTCGTTGGTGATCTGGTGCAGGTGGACTTGTCGCAAGTCAGCCAAGCAAGGGCAGAGTTCCAGAGGGGCGCACGTTCTCTGGTGAATGGCGAGTCTCTTGGCTAGATTGCCCAGATGAAAATGTTCCAACTTGTTTTTGGGCTTCTTTGGGCTCTCCGCGCAACGGAAAAGGATCAACTTTTTGCATTTGTAATGAATCCAACCAGGAATCCACGTCTGCCTCGCTCCCGCACGCTTTCGGCGCAGATAATAGATGAACTGTCCTGCTTCGCCATGTCGGTTAATGAAGTCAGTGCCCAGCAGATAAATCAAAGCCGATGCATACTGTTCTTGCTCGGTGGAGACCACTGGACAATTTGTTTCTTTCCCCTTCTTGTTATTAGTGCTTTTCGGGCCGTGTTTCTGCTTTTTATTAATGGCTGTTCCCAGGGAGTGGCTTTTTATTTCTTTCTCACTCTTCTTTCCTTCCATATCAGTAGCTGAAATGACAAAAAACAAACAAACCACACCCCTGATTGAAACCAGAAAGAAGTTGGACACAACTGGACTAAATGTCAAGGGGAACCTTTACCTTTACCTATGAACTGTGGAACTCAGTTGAACAACAAACGGAAATCTTTTAGGTGGAAGGAAGTAAAAAATACAGAGGTGCCTCACATAACGAGTGCACCGTTGAACGATGAATCCGCACTGCGATGCGGATTTCCCCATCACTAATGCGAGGGCATGCTCGCATTACAATGGGGGAACAGGTGTTCGGCGGTTCCAAAATGGCCGCCGGACACCCAAAATGGCTGCCGGAACACCAAAAATGGCTGCCGGGACACCCAAAATGGCCACCGGGACACCCAAAATGGCCGAAATTCTTTCCGAAGCATTAGATATACATGGAACACAGTGAAGACAGTCATCATCAGGTGGAGAAAATGTGGCACAACAGTGACATTACCAACAACTGGCGGCCCCTGCAAAATTGATGAAAAGACTAGAAGAAAATTGATCAGGGAGGCTGCCAAGAGGCCTGCGGCAACATTAAAGGAGCTGTAGGAACATCTGGCAAGTACTGGCTGTGTGGTACATGTGACAACTATCTCCCGCATTCTTCAGATGTCTGGGTTGTGGGGTAGAAGGGCAAGACGGAAGCCTTTTCTTACAAAGAAAAACATCCAAGCCTGACTAAATTTGGCAAAAACACATCTGAAGTCTCCCAAAAGCATGTGGGGAAAAAATGTTATGGTCCGATGAAACCAAGGTTGAACTTTTCAACCCTAATTCCAAAAGATAGGTTTGGTGCAAAAACACTTTACAGTACCACTGGAGGAGTAGAATTTTAGATGCAGGTGGTGGCAGCATCCTGCTTTGGGGCTGTTTTCCTTCAGCTGGGACAGGGACCTTAGTCAAGCTAGAGGGAATTATGAACAGTTCCAAATATCAGTCAAGGTTGGCACAAAACCTTCAGGCTTCTGCTAGAAAGGTGAACATGAGGAGGAACTTCATCTTTCAGCATGACAACAACCCAAAGCATACATCCAAATCAAGAAAGGAATGGCTTCACCAGAAGAAGATTAACGTTTTGGAATGGCCCAGCCAGAGCCCAGACCTGCATCTGATTGAATATCTGTGGGGTGATCTCAAGAGGGTTGTGCACAGGAGACGTCCTTGCAATCTGACAGATTTGGAGCATTTTTGCAAAGAAGAGTGGGCAAATATTGCCAAGTCAAGATGTGCCCTATTGATAAGACTCATACCCAAAAAGGCTGAGTACTGTATTAAAATCAAAAGGTGCTTCGCCAAACTATTAGTCATCTGATTGAATATCTGTGGGGTGATCTCAAGAGGGTTGTGCACAGGAGACGTCCTTGCAATCTGACAGATTTGGAGCATTTTTGCAAAGAAGAGTGGGCAAATATTGCCAAGTCAAGATGTGCCCTATTGATAAGACTCATACCCAAAAAGGCTGAGTACTGTATTAAAATCAAAAGGTGCTTCGCCAAACTATTAGTTTAAGGTTGCATTAGTTTAAGGTTGCACACAGATGCAACCATATTATTTCAGTTTTTTATTTCTACTTCCCTCCACCTAAAAGATTTCAGTTTGTTCTTCAACTGAGTTGCACAGTTCATAGGTCTCATTAAAGGTGGAAAAAGTTCTGAAATGATTTATCTTTTTCTCATTTTTTTTACATCAGAGACACTTAACAATTTAACAGGGGTGTGTAAACTTTTTATATCCACTATATAATCCGTATTTTTTAAGCATCCGCCTAATACTATTTTGGGTGTTTTACATGTAAAAACAACATGGCAACACAAACAAAGCAAAATATAAAAATCGGGCAACAACAACAAAGCCGGTATTAAGCCTGCATGGATAGATATCTACAGAAGACCGTTGGTTCTGCCATCCACAATGCTCTTTAGGAAAAGACCTCAGAGCCCTAGACAGTGGTCCCCAACTTTGGGTCTCCAGGTGTTCTTGGATTTCAATTCCCAGAAATCCTGGCTGGCAGAGGTGGTGGTGAAGGCTTCTGGGAGTTGTAGTCCAAGAACATCTGGAGACCACTGCCCTAGCACACGGGAAGGAAAAAAAAAACTGCTGAACACATGAAATTTATTTTAAAAAATTCTCAAGCAGAGAGGATGAAGATAAAGGCTACCTAGGGAGACCAGATTGGCCCAATTCTCCTCCATGACGTCCCTGTGGAGAGCCCTTTGGCCGGATCCAGCAGAGTCCACTCCTTCTCCGTAAAATACACAGCTACGTCCTCAAAGGTCACCACTATACCCTGAGAGAAGAGGGGGGGAAATTAGCCTCACCCAGAAACCAATGCTTCTATTCACTAATAAAGAGGAAAAAAATTAAACAAATAACATGATTGGTGCTCAGGGTCAAGATTCAACTTTTCATGGCCAATACCCGTAAATTTCCCAATGTACAGATCAGGCCAAAGCAGACTGAACGAGACAGATACCTTGAGGTTCAGAGAGAGGTCCGAGAGAGGGAAGCGGCCAGCGTCTCTCCGCAGCTTGGCACTGTCCAGGTCAGGTTGCACAGATACTGTTTCTGTTCCTCCAGAAAGAAGAGATGAGCCAGGATAGGTCCCAAGCATCATGCCAAAATCTGCAAAGGAAATGAATGGAGTACAGCAGACCTGGGCAAAGTGCGGCCCGCGGGCCACATACGGCCCGAGAGCCGCTCCTGTCTGGCCTGCCGATCGTTGCTCCTGTCCAGCTCGCCCATCACTGCTGAATGAGCTGGAACTCCGACTCCGGTCACCCAGCATGGCAGTAAGCAAAACTCGCAAGATCCGATGCTGGAGGCCGGAAGCGATCCTTGCGCAGGCGACGTGATGACGCATCACGTCACCTGCGTGGGATAGAAGACAGTCAGAGAGGAAGGCCGCGGGGGAACGGAGGACAGGTGAGTTAGCTCAGTGTCTGTTTTTTTTTCTCCCCCCCCCCTCCCTGCGGTGAATGAATTACAAGGCTGACATAGTTAACTCCCTAAAAAGTTTGTCAGCCTTGTAGTTCCTTCACCGCAGGGCCTCACCCAATGGGGGCCTATTACTACCCATCCCTGAACACAGTTCAGATTTTTCATGTGGCCCCCTATAGAAATTAATTGCCCACCCCTAGAGTAGAGAGAGCTTTTGTAACGCATACATTCTTTATATTGTACATGGGAAAAATATGTCTCCCTGTTTTGACTAACCAATCCATTCAATATCTACCCATAGAGGCCAGAGTCAAAAAGGACTCACTCACTGCCTTAGAGAATGAGAGATGGATTACAGTAGAGGCAGGAATGCCCACTTCAACGGTTATTCTGGGTTTTTCAGGCTGTTTGGTCATATTCTTATGGTTTTTCTTCCTAACGTTTCACCAGTCTCTGTGGCCGGCATCTTCAGAGGGCAGGAGTCAGAACTCTATGCTCTGGTGCAGTTTGTAGGATAGTTGAGTATTTATAGCTGTGGGATCAGCTTTTGTCCTTTTCAGGACATTAGGTGATTATGGTGATCAGCATGTTCTACCAGCTAACGACACCCATCAATCACAGTGACACATCATCTCTCACACTTATCACAACAATACACCCACAACAAAAAAACACACTGATCATTATAATTACCCAATCTCCTGAAAAGGGCAAACACTGATCCCATAGCTATAAATACTTAACTATACAGCAAACTGCACCAGAGCACAGACAGAGTTCTGACTCCTGTCCTCTGAAAACGCCCCGGATCCCCGCCATGAAAGCCTTTGATTATACAATACCCACTCAGCCAATTCCTCACTGTGGAGGGTGGCTGCTCTACCCTTTTCCTGAGTTTTCTTCTGGATCCCCGCCATGAAAGCCTCTGAGAATAAAATACTCACTCCACCAATTCCTCACTGTGGAGGGCGGCTGCTCTACCCTTTTCCTGAGTTTTCTTCTGACATCTGTCTGGTGGTGTCTCAGCTCTTCCATGTAGGAAGAGCCCAAGGGCCAATTCTGAACACCCCCTGCATGGAAAACAACCCGGACGCTGAGGGCAAATACAGGGGAAGGACCTCCTGACCACCTCCTAAGGGATCACAGAGTCCCCCTGCCCCTCCGTGTTTCCTGATCACTGGTTCTGTCCCAAAATTGAATGGATTAATAAACTCCACCCACCCTCTAATTAAGCCTTCCCAACCTTGTTTTTTCACTCTTCTATTGGGGGGGGGTCTTTTCTGCCTTTGCAAGTCAAGGATCTGCTGTGCAGAAAGGGCCCCACGACGAAAGCCATCTTCTCCCCAGGCAACAAAGGGAGGGAGGGTCACTTTTCTTAACCCCCCCCACTTCCCAGTATGCTTCCTTCCAGTCCAGTCCCCCACCAGTGCAAATGCCAATCACTGGTTTCCAGCTCTCCGAGGTCAAAAGGGGGGGGAATCCGTGGGGAGGGCTTGGCTTCACAGGCTGGAAGGAAGGAGGGGAGTTTGGGGGGGGGTCATTCCCCCCAGAGGAGACTCAATAATCCCACCCTGGGAAGGGAAGAGGCGCCTGGCTCTTCCAGGGACTCCCCCTGAAGCCAAGGCTCCCTTTCTCCCGGCTCTGAGCCCCAAGCCTTCCCCATCCCCAGGCTTAGCCCAGGAAGGCGCCCGCCCCATTTTCTCCCACCGCTGCCTTCCTGCCTTCCCTTCCCTCTCCCCCGACAGCAGCTCACACGCTTCCCGACATTCCCCGAAGTCATCTGCAATCTCGACCGGAACTCCCGAGGAGGGCGAGGGTCTTTGGTCCCCCGCCAGTAGCTCACCCGCTTCCCAACCTTCCCCGAAGTCATCTGCAATCTCGACTGGAACTCCCGAGGAGGGCGAGGGTCTTTGGAGGGAAGGAAAAAAAGGTTGCACAACCAAAGATTAAAACCACCCCAGGAAGTAGACTTTTTTGAGTTCCTTCCCTCTGGTCTGAGAGACTCTCTAGGACCCCATTCTACTTAATGCTTTTAACCCTTCATGCTGTGAAACACATTCATTGGACAGAAGCTGTCAACGGAAAAAGAGGCTCTTCCCAACTTGCTGTTAGTTAATTCAGTGTTGCAATACGTAAGCCCCACATAAATTAAGAAAACAGAATTAATGCTAGAAATTAACATAACATTGTTATTCATATTTTACCAATTTCATTATTTTGTTTTATTGTGAGCTTTGGAATCACAGGGGAAGATTTTTTTATTTATTTTATTCGACTTCTATGTCGCACTCTACAAGAGTCACAAATATATTTATTTATCAAATTAATATTGAATTTTACAACTCAAGCTAGTATTTTCTGGCTGTTTCTCCAGGTGTCCCACGTATTTATTTATTTATTTATTTATTGGACTTATATACCGCCCCATAGCGCTACAAGCACTCTCCGGGCGGTTTACAATTTTAATTATACAGGCTACACATTGCCCCCCCAGCAAGCTGGGTACTCATTTTACCGACCTCGGAAGGATGGAAGGCTGAGTCAACCTTGAGCCGGCTACCTGGGATTTGAACCCCAGGTCGTGAGCACAGTTTTAGCTGCAGTACAGCGTTTTAACCACTGCGCCACGAGGCTCTTAAAACGTAGTATGTTTTTTATCAATTTTAAAAAAATCCCCTCCCCACAAATCTCCCAAACATTATAATGCCAAGGCATTAGCTCTCTGTGATCTTATGTCTCCTTTTTCTCTACAAATGGGACAATAACTTCTGGTGTTTTTATTATTATTGCAATTTTAAAAAAATTGCCCCAGAAAATGTGTGAGGATCCTTTCAAATTGCCCCACCATCTGTTTGACAAACCACTGCCAAAGCACAAACTGATGCTTGTTGCATGGCACTACCATGCAAAAAACTTTGATTAGATGGAGTGGATCCAGATTTATATATCGATGGGGTGCTTTTACTGTGATTTCTATAGTTCAGTCTGGAGCCACAGAGATGCGTTGGGTGATTTTTCCAAGTTTTAGGGAAAAGAACAAATCAAAAAGGGTGCCACTACAAAGCCCTTGATTTCTGTGGCATCTTTCTGTGGACACAGCTGGGATTTGGGGGTAATTTGGAAGGGATCCCACATGGAAATCTCAACTCAGGAGGATGCTGTTTTTGATTTCATGGACACTCTCTTTGCCACCGAGACAGATCACCATTGCCTGGTGACAAACAGGAAGAAGGGTGGAAAAACGAAAGAGCCAGAAATGGCAAGTCGGTAGATTATTCAAAATCGCCTTGCATGGCAGAGGAAGAATGGGAAAATCTCCTTCTGACCTGAATTCACTCTTAGTAAAACTTACACTCTGCCCTTCAGTGGCTAAACAACATTCTCCAGGAGCCCAGGAAATAGCCCTGCAGCTACAAAGCAAACACACAACAACATAGCATGAAAGGAATCCTAAAACAACCAATACTATTATTCTAACCCCTTAGAATTCTAACCACCTAGAGTGGTCCTGACCCAACTAGATAGGTGGTATATAAATAAAATAAATAAATAAAATAAATAAATTATAGATAAGCTTAGGAATGCAAGTCATAAGAAGTGGGTTTAGCTGGGAGCATTGAAAAAGAAAAGGTTTTGCCTCCTCCAGTATGAAAAGAACCCACAAGGAAATATAAAAGGAGACTTCCTCTCAGGTTAAAAAGCAAGGGGCATTTTTGCCCCATATTTCCCACAGAACACCTCCCCATAGCTAAGTGCACTGATACGCAAAATGTTTCACTGAATCTCTGAATTGAAGTTTCAGCTGGGCCACAAAATTCACTCAGTCCTCCATCTGTTGGAATATAGTAGGTTGGAGTTAGGGTTTTGTCTGCTTTTTTATATTCTTTAAAAGCCTCTGTGTTTTCTTAATTAAAAAAAAACAACACCAGTCTTTCTTTCTCTCAGTGGCCAGCCTAAGTCACCCTGGGAAGTTCATGAGCATGATGGAATGGAAGGAGGCTCCCCTCTTCTACTAGTTTTTATACGAAGACACCACCACGAAGAGACCGGGATAGACTGTATCTTAACTTGGAGGTTCCATGTTGTCATTACAGCTGTTGTATTCACATCTAGTACAGACCATTCAGTAAATTTTATAAATTTGCTGACAGTAACCTTACAAAACGCACTAAAGACACATTTAAGGTTGATTTTATTGTTGTTGTTGTTCTATGCCTTTTCTGGCTTGTGGCAATCCTAAAATGGTTTCTGAGGGATATGACAGGATCATGGACTAGTTTCTCATTGCTACTCCTGGGGAAAGTAGCAAGGATTCGAACTCAGGCCGCCTGAGTCCTAATCTGTCACTTATCCCTACAGTGGCTCTCATACTTGTGGTTTTTCAGGGTTTTGCTCTTGCCAAAGCTATTCCCACATTCTGAGCACTTAAATGGTTTCTCCCCTGTGTGGATCCGCAGATGACGATCCAGGTATGCGCTGCGACTGAAGCACTTCCCACATTCCGGGCATTTAAAAGGTTTCTCCCCTGTGTGGATTTTCACATGGCTGACAAGGTGTGCACGCTGACGGAAGCTTTTTCCACATTCCAAGCATTTAAACGGCTTCTCCCCAGTGTGGATCCTCAGATGACGATCAAGGTATGACCTGTGACTGAAGCTCTTTCCGCATTGCAGGCATTTAAAAGGTTTCTCCCCTGTGTGGATTTTCACATGGCTGGCAAGGTGTGCCCTTTGATTGAAGCTCTTTCCACATTCCAAGCATTTAAATGGCTTCTCCCCAGTGTGGATCCTCCAATGACGAGCCAGGTACCTGTTGTGACTGAAGCTCTTTCCACATTCTACACATTTAACGGGTTTCTTTGTGTCATTTTCCTGAGGGAAAACAAGGTTCGGTCTGTGCTGGAGGCTCTTTCTACTTTCAAAGCTCTGAAAAGTTTGATGAATTCCCAAGGATGAATGATCACAAAGATTCTTGGCACCTTCTGGGGTTTTCAGCAGTCTCCCTCCCATGTGGATTGTCCAAGCAGCACTTAGACTACAGTTATTTCCGTATAAAGAACATTTACCCATTTCTTTCCTTTTTTCTCTGTTTTCTTGGAGCACAGCATCTTGCGAATCTCCGAGTGGAAAAGCAAAATCTTCATTTTTACTGTATGTATTTGCTTCACTTCTCCTTCCTTGAAGACAACTCTCTTTACAAAGGACTGTTTCCAAGCCTATCCAACACAATTCTTCCTGGTTCGTCCCCTGTGTGGATCCTCATATGGGCAACCATGTTTGTGCTTCGACTGAAGCACTTTTCACAGACCAAGCATTTAAACGGTTTTTCTCCACTATGGAGTCGCTGATGAAACCTAAGGGTTGCGTTCTGACGGAAACTCTTTCCACATTCCGAGCACTGAAATGGTTTCTCCCCTGTGTGGATCCTCAGATGACGATCAAGGTATGACTTGTGACTGAAGCTCTTTCCACATTCCAGGCATTTAAAAGGTTTCTCCCCTGTGTGGATTTTCAAATGGCTGGCAAGGTTTGCATGCTGACGGAAACTCTTTCCACATTCCAGGCATTTGAAAGGTTTCTCCCCTGTGTGGATTTTCAAATGGCTGGCAAGGTTTGTGTGCTGACGGAAACTCTTTCCACATTCCAGGCATTTGAAAGGTTTCTCCCCTGTGTGGATTTTCAAATGGCTGGCAAGGTTTGTGTGCTGACGGAAACTCTTTCCACATTCCAGGCATTTGAAAGGTTTCTCCCCTGTGTGGATTTTCAAATGGCTGGCAAGGTTTGTGTGCTGACGGAAACTCTTTCCACATTCCAGGCATTTGAAAGGTTTCTCCCCTGTGTGGATTTTCAAATGGCTGGCAAGGTTTGTGTGCTGACGGAAACTCTTTCCACATTCCAGGCATTTGAAAGGTTTCTCCCCTGTGTGGATTTTCAAATGGCTGGCAAGGTTTGTGTGCTGACGGAAACTCTTTCCACATTCCAGGCATTTGAAAGGTTTCTCCCCTGTGTGGATTTTCAAATGGCTGGCAAGGTTTGTGTGCTGACGGAAACTCTTTCCACATTCCAGGCATTTGAAAGGTTTCTCCCCTGTGTGGATTTTCAAATGGCTGGCAAGGTTTGTGTGCTGACGGAAACTCTTTCCACATTCCAGGCATTTGAAAGGTTTCTCCCCTGTGTGGATTTTCAAATGGCTGGCAAGGTTTGTGTGCTGACGGAAACTCTTTCCACATTCCAGGCATTTGAAAGGTTTCTCCCCTGTGTGGATTTTCAAATGGCTGGCAAGGTTTGTGTGCTGACGGAAACTCTTTCCACATTCCAGGCATTTGAAAGGTTTCTCCCCTGTGTGGATTTTCAAATGGCTGGCAAGGTTTGTGTGCTGACGGAAACTCTTTCCACATTCCAGGCATTTGAAAGGTTTCTCCCCTGTGTGGATTTTCAAATGGCTGGCAAGGTTTGTGTGCTGACGGAAACTCTTTCCACATTCCAGGCATTTGAAAGGTTTCTCCCCTGTGTGGATTTTCAAATGGCTGGCAAGGTTTGTGTGCTGACGGAAACTCTTTCCACATTCCAGGCATTTGAAAGGTTTCTCCCCTGTGTGGATTTTCAAATGGCTGGCAAGGTTTGTGTGCTGACGGAAACTCTTTCCACATTCCAGGCATTTGAAAGGTTTCTCCCCTGTGTGGATTTTCAAATGGCTGGCAAGGTTTGTGTGCTGACGGAAACTCTTTCCACATTCCAGGCATTTGAAAGGTTTCTCCCCTGTGTGGATTTTCAAATGGCTGGCAAGGTTTGTGTGCTGACGGAAACTCTTTCCACATTCCAGGCATTTGAACGCCAAGAGAAAGAACCCAACTAGAGATGGGCATGAATCAATCTGTCCCAGTTCATAAGGGGGGCAGCGTAGGTAGTGCTGCTCCCCAGCCCAGCCTCCTCTGGCTCAACCAGCGACTCAACAGGCCCAGCACCCTCACTTCCTGTACCTCCTCCAGTCCCAGCAGCAGCTCAGGCCTCATTGACCCTCCCCCCTCTTGGCTGACCTGCCACTCAGAAAAAAGGGCAGGGCAGAGAAGTCTGTGCTCTTGCTGGTGACTGGAAGATCAGCCGAGGTGTGAACGGCAAGCAAGCTGAGGTGAGTAAGTGGACGATCGGATGCCAGATCCTGACACAAAAAATTGCCAGGCAATTTACTACACATTATTGAAAGAAGGGAATGGAAGGGTTGCAAACGATATCTGGCCGAAGAGGCAGACAGGAAACAAAGGTGCCCAGGCTGCTTCCCCATCTCCCCATCCAATCCCCTTTACCTGTTCTGGCTGCACAGGCACAGCTTCCATTCCTCTGCAAAGGAGAGATGAGGGAGAAGTTTCCTGCATATTTTCAATGCCTGTAAGGAAAGATCTATTATTCTGCACATGAATTTTATCCCCAACTTACCAAAAAAGAATCACCCTAGTTTGATCAACCAATCTTTCATGAATTGCACGCAGGAGGCCTCAAAGGCCATTCAATGGCTTTGGAAAGATGCAAAGACGGGAGATCAAGAAGAAATGGGCTGACTGGGTCTTACCCTGTGAGACGGCTCCCCCAATCCCCTCCGGCCTGTTCCTTGGGAGCTGTGGGTTCTGCCTGAGGGACAAAGGGGAGTCCACTGCCAGAGGGGAGCCAGGATCAGATTCGGAAGAACCCTGTACAAAAAAACACAAAACACTACACAGCAAATTCTGCATACCCAACACAGGAACGGAGGAACAAACTTAAAAACTAACAGTAAAGGAAAAAACATCAGATTTAGGAAGAAGAGTGGAAATGTTTAGTTAGGCAACTTATTAAAAAACTATTGACTTGAACTCTCACCAGCTCCTCTTCCTCTTTCTTATCCACTCTCTGGCTCAGGAGGAAACCTTCCGCCAGGGACACGGCCTGGGAAGTGGTTTCCGGCTTGCACTCTCTGACCCAGATCTTCATCCCTGCTGGCAGGACAGCCAGGAACTGTTCGAGGACGATCAGGTCCAGGATTTCACCCTTGGTGTGTTTTTCTGGCTTCAGCCACTGACGGCAGAGACGATGAAGTTGGCTACAAACAACGCGGGGCCCTTCATCCTCTTGGTAGCTGAATTCCCGAAAATGCTGGCACTGGACTTCAGGGTCAAGAGAATCCGTATCAAGGTTGTTCTGTCCAGTTCTTTCTTGGAATTCCTCGTTGCTCCAACCCTCCATGTCATTCAGCTCCTTTCCAGCTCCAAAAGTGACTGAGACCTCCACTTTCATCTCCAACATGAGCCAAAAGAATGGAAGCAAATGGACCGTTTTTTCCGTCTGTACAAAAAGCAAAGACATAAAAAAAAAACTCAGGGGCAAGCTCAAGGCTTCGGAATGGCTCCTTTCTGTAAGAGATTGAAGGAGGAGAAACAACTGACCACGCAACACCACTCTACAGATTCTGCTTTCTCTAAAGTTTGAGCTCTCCACATTTTTCTAAAACCCCACCCACCAGGGACTACTTTCTCCCCATGGGTGGATAAAACAGCTGTATTCCAAAACGACTACAAGAAGGCATGGAAGAGGGAAGTGGGTGAAGAGAGAGAAAATGGTACTGCAAGGGGTTGGCTTTTAAAAGCAGGCTTTAAACTAAGATGATGGGATACTACCTGTCCTGAATTGACTGCTCTGTTTTCGGTGCATTTAGGATCGTTCTAAATTTTCTTTGTTTGTGTTTGTTTTCAAACTGTGAAGGAAGGAGCCCTCGGAGGAGGAGGAGGGGAATTTGGGGACGATCCCCGGAGAAGGTTCACCTGCCCTGGCCTTGGAGGGAGGAAGAGAGAGAGAAGGAAGGAAGGAAGGAAGGAAAGGTCTTTCAGGGACTCCCCACCAGCTCAGGGCTCCCCTTCTTCCGCCTCTCCTTCTCCCAACGCTCTCACCTCTCTTTCTCCCTGAAGCCAAGCCCCACAACCAGCTTCTCCAAGCGCTGCCCCACCTCCCCTTCCTTCTCCCCTTCCCGGGGGCTTCCCGGCTTCCCTAAGAGGCGCCTCCAATCCCACACGGAACTCTGAAGAAGGGAGGGGACTCTTCCGGGAAGGAAAAGACGGGCGCACCTCCAGGGCGGAAACAGGAAGTGACTTCTAGTCTTCCTGTCTGCTCATCTAGGAATGAGGATTCCATGGTTCTACCTCTTTTGGAGGACCTCTGGCAGGTAAATAGAGTGGTTAAAAGAGACGGGCCGAAAGGTTGGAAGCAATCTCGGGATCATCGAGTCCAGTCCCTGTCAGTCCCTGTTGACATCCTGGGCATCAGTGAACTAATATGGACAGGAATAGTTGAATTCAATTCAGACAATTGTCATATTGTATCTACAATTGTAGATTGCA
>NW_018152092.1:8695-25472 GCF_900067755.1 Pogona vitticeps
GAGAGAATCTGGGTACATGCGCGCAACTGCATTTGAACATGTGTGTGCTCGATGGCCGGGGTAATCAGTAGAGATGGGACTTTTGCGTTAACCTGAATAGAAAACCCTACTACAAAGAAGTTCTTTCATTTTCACACTCTTTTGTGGCTTTATGGTAGAGATCCGCTGAAATAGGAATGATTCTGGATTCCGAAAGAGAGTAATGAAACTATAATATTTATTCATATCTCTTCATTTGTATTAACTCCATTTGACCTTTTGCGTGCAATATCACCTCACTGATTTCCCACCAAAATAGCATTATGAATCCCACAAGGTGGGCTGTCAGCTGCCAATGAGGATTCAATTTATCTCTCTCTCTCGGTAGGCAAAAATGTTGAAGCTGAAGCTGTCCTATTTTGGGCACATCATGAGAAGACAGGATATTCTAGAAAAGACAATAATGCTAGGAAAACCTGAAGTTAGCAGGAAAAGAGGAAGACCAGAGATGGATTGGCTCATTAAAGGAAATCACGGACTTGAGCTGCAAGAGCTGAGCAGGGCTGTTGAGGACAGGACAATTTACTGTTCATTCGTAGGATCATCATAATTCGGGGATGACTTGAGAACACATGACAAAATTATTTACAGTAGGACCCCTATATCCGTTGGGGTTTGCTTCCAAGCCACCAGTGGATACTGATAATAGCAAACACTATATATATAGCATGGTAAAAGGGAGAAAAACTCCAGAAAAAATATTTTCACATGCATGACCAACAATAGGCAGTGCCAAAGAGCATGCTATGTATTCTTCACTAACAAGTATTCAACGCGTGGTTGCTGGCTCCCTCTAATGGCTGATTCTGGTAATACTTGTGAAAATCGATTTCTGGATGTTGTTATGTTAATATTTTTGATATTTTCAGAATGTGGATAAGTAAAACCGGGATATTGATCCCAGGTGGGTACAGGGATCCTACTCTATTTCTGTCAAGTCTATTCCTAGTTATCTAGTGTCTAGCTCAGTGCACAGGTCAGGCCTGGCCTACCTGTGTGGCGGTGGTATCTATCCACCCTTCCTTCCTTCTTCCCTCCCTCCCTCCGTCCCTCCCTCTTTAACTACCCATCCATCCATCCCAAGAATCAGGAATAGTGCCTAGCTAGGCAGGAGCTGTAGGGCTTGGCTTGCTTGCTTCTATCTATGCGGCTGTTGACGACGTAGGCCAGGCTGGCTTGTGGCAAGCGCTGTGTTGGAAGTCAAGGCAGGCTACTGGTACGACGTAGGCTGGCTTGTGGCAAGCGCTGTGTTGGAAGTCAAGGCAGGCTACTGGTGTGTGTGTGTGGTTGTACATGTGTTGTTTACTGCTTGCTCATTTGGGAGGGGGTGCCTTTTCTTTTCTTTAACTATCAATATAATTTTATCTTCCAAACAATCCAATTTGTCATATTCCACAGCAATTTTGGGAGGGAACAGTAATTATTTGACAAGAGATTAACTACCTTCTTGCAGTCTCATTCTGTTAAAAATTATGTCCAAGCACTTGGATTCAATCTTACACTAAATGCACAAGAAGAAAAAGAAGTAATATTGGTCCATACGAAAAACTCTGTTCATTGTTATGCACTATTTCAATTGGTCCTAGCAAAGCATACATTATTTAATTGTGGACAATGGATCTCAAACTGAATGGTAATAATGGTAATAAAGATTAGCATAGGAAAAATACAGACAGTATGTATCAGTTGCTCATTTTGCCATTGCAGGTTTTTAAATCTCTACATTAACCTTCTCCATATTTTGTTTCAAAAGTATTTTGGCCAAAAGAGTGGATGCAGATAGTAACAATATATATGAAATATAACATTTCAAAAATTGAGGACAGACGGACTATTTTATGATTTTTCCCATTCAAACAACTGATTTTCCACAGCACAAAAGCTACATAAATCTAATATATCTCTCTACCTGACCTCACAGCCCTCTAATTCACCCAATGCCACAGAAACCTCTACGTTGATGTTTAACACCTCCAATCTATTTAAGACTTCTTACAGAAGGTGAATAATCATTTGAGATTATCCAGTGACACAGCTAAACCCAGCAAATTCCTGCCGACAATCGGTATAGGCTTTACAGAAATGGCAGCTGTTTGCCAGGCTTCAGAGAGAGGTCCTTTCCATCCAGTGGTGCCTCTTCTATGTCTTGGTGAAGTCAGAGGATTTATTCCACTCAATGCCACATTTTGCAGTGATATCGTCTTCGCCCCTCCTATCACAACGGCTTCTGACGATGAAGAGACTGAGGGTAAGAAGTTGAATCCACAGATGCTAAAGAATAGGTGAATTTACTGGCAAGAATATCTGCTGGATCTGGACGATGAAGCCTGACAGATATTCGTGAAAATCTGTGCACTTTCACTTTTGTTCCTTATTGATCCACTGCATGTTAATGTGTTGGAAGTGATACAGATGCAGCTTTACTGGGGCTCACCATCCGCCTGAGGAAAGAAGAGAGAGTCAGATGGAATATCTGGAATCCTACTGCATATTTTTATCAGCGCAACTCCATCAATGTACCTTTCAGCAATAAATTAAGCAATGGGGGTGGGTGTTTCCTATCAGTCATGTGATTAGTGTTTGATAGGAAATACCTGTACCTACTTCGCAAATGGTGGCGATTTTACCATTGAAACTTAAGCCAGTGGAGTTATACCAACTTGATTCTCCAGTTTAAAACTGGGACAAAATGTCAGGCCAAATATTAAGGGGAGCATGTATTCCCTATGATTAAACAGGATTTCCTCAGAGATACATGTCATAGCAATCAGATCTGCAGATTAAACTAGTGCTTCTGTAACCAGTCTCAAAGACAAAGCACACTAAATGCAAGATACGTAGGTGAGGGAAATCTCGTAACAGATTTTTTTTTTCCATTTGAGGGAGTGCTTCTTTCAAAATGAGGCTAAAATATAATTTAGTTTGAGCCACAGATTATCACTGTGCCAGGTGCCTTAACATCTGTTAAGCTTTTTCCTGAAATGTGTGTGGTTTGTTGTTGTTTTCTGTATTGGCACTTACTGTAGCTTTCACAATTCCGAATGCAATCAATTTCAGTCTCAAAGTTATTGTCGTTGCCCCCACAGCCACCGTAACGGAACTCCTCACACCGGCCGCTTTTGACATTGAAATAGTAGCGAGGGAAAGATGCCTTGCACAAGCCCGTTTCTTTAGGCAAATCACATTTTGCAGGCATGCGTTCTGGAGGAGAGAGGCAGGCAGGGGAAGAAATGAAGAGAAGACTTATTTACCTAATTGCATCTTGTGCAAAAGAGAACAGCACAGGTTGGATCCCAAAGACACAGCTGGACTGCTTGAAATCATGACTTTAATTTGGTGAGAACTCCTCCATACATTCCATTGATTCCAGTGGGCCTACCTGAACTGCAACGTATTACTAGATTTCAGTCCTTATTTCTAAGCGCTGTTATTTTTCTCCTACCGTCCTCTGTTCTGTGTTAGAGACAGGCTGGTGGCAGGATAACAGCCTCACCTGGGGGGCATTCCTGACTGTAGTGAAGATAAACAAGAGCAAAATCCTTGATGTCAGCACAGTATTATTATCACGCAATGGCTAAACTCCAGCAGAGCGCACCCATTGAATTAATGGGGATTTGGTGAGTCAAAAAATTCTTTTAATCTAATGATCTTACACTAGTTGCAATTTACCACTGGATTTGAGCCAATTTCTTCCGTCTAGACTTAGCCAGGTTTACACCAGGTCCATCTGAATTAATGGTTCAGTCATGACTATCAGGACATGCCCAAGACATTTTGCTGCCTGAGGCAAAGGACAAGGTGACTCCCTCCTCATTCCATACACACACCCTGAACAGACTGGTGGCCGAATCTGAGTCCAACATTGATGGAGGCCAATAGCCTCTGCTATACCTAAGGACAACTTTATGGACTACAGGCCAGGTTTTGTGGCTCATGTATATGATGTTCTCCTTGGCCATCAGTATGCGTGGCTACCTGAGGATGTTGCTTCTCTCAGCCTCCACCTTATGATAGGGCTGGCCTTCAATTAACTTAATTAGATTAAGCCTCTGTTCTTTTCCTGGCTCTATAAGAGATCTGGAGGTTAAATCCTGTGTTGAATTGCTAAGGGGTTTGGTATCTTTAGCATGGAGAACAAAAATCTGGAAGATGATATGTAACAATCTTCAAATATTTGTTTTCACATGGGAGAAAATGTAAGCTTATTTTCTGTAGCTCCAAAGCTACAGGAAGTAATAGATTTAAATGACAGGAAATGATATTAGGATGAGCTTCTTGACAGTAAAAGCTATCGGACAATGGAACAGATTGTCTTGGGAGGCGATGGACTCTCTTTCATTGCAGGTTTATGAAAAGAGATCGGGTGGCTATCCCTCGGAGATGCTTCAGCTGTGGATTTCCTGTTTGGACTGAGAGTTAGACTCAACTCTTGGGGTCCCTTTCATTTCTACAGTGCTCTGACTCAGTATTATGATAATGTATTGCCCATTTCTAGAAGTTTAGTTTGCAATAATTAATCATTTATTGACTTCATAAAAGTCAGTGCAAAAATGTCCATCTGTATCTCAGTGAAAAACTCTCTGGGTCTAGCACCTTTCTTCCTGTTTACTATTTTCTTGCTTTCTCTATCGCTTTTAAACTGTCGTATTCCATTTCCAAGTGTCATTGTGCCATACATCTGTATTAATTGATTATAAAGGCTGTTTTACTTTCTTCATTCTTACCAAACTGTGCACACTGCTCAATACACTCTTGAAGACTGTGGAAGTTGTTTTTGTTGCCTCCTTCGCCACGATAAATGAGTGTCCTGCACACTTTGTTGTTAAAATCATAGTAATAGCGCTTGAAGAGTATTTTTCCTGTGCCCTTTGCTGCAGGGAGTCTGCATTTTTCTGGTGGACGATCTAGAGGAGAAGAAAAAAGACAAATGCAAGGCTTGCATCAGCAATTCAGACTCCTGAAATACAAAAGATAAGAGCACGGAAAAAACATTTTGCTTATTACTCCAGTTGCTGGATTGTTCCTTCTACATGAAGTATGAGCAAATGATTAGAGTGTTCCTTTGCTAGCCCTTCAGATTACAGTATTGTTATTGGTTTAAATATATATCTCATGCCAAGTGCCCAGTTTCCCCCTAGCATGCCATCAATTATTTAGTGATGCAACACTTTTCAGTTTGACCAAAGAAAGTGAAGCATTACTAATTACTAAAAGTATTCTGTTAGGACTGGAGCATGCTGGTTTCGTCCTGCTTTTGAGCTTGCACAGGCTGTTCGGCTGCTTTCTTATTGCACAGTCAATGGCCCAAATCCTGTTGCTTAGGGCAGTGGTTCTTTACCTTGGGTAACTGAATCCTGTTGCTTAGGGCAGTGGTTTTTAACCTTGGGTTACTCAGGAGTTTTGGGCTGCAACTCCCAGAAGCCTTCACCACCAACTGTGCTGGCTGGGGTTTCTGGGAGTTGCAGTTCAAAAACATCTGAGTAACAAAGGTTAAGAACCACTGGCTTAGGGTACTAAATCATCTTAGAGTATGCCAATTGAATCCATGGAGATTTGGCAGTTTAGCATAGTAGGTCACAAGTAGAGTTGGCCCAGTTGAGTCAATAAAAATTATAGAGGAGATGACTCATCAAATCTCCGTGGATTCAATAGCATACACTAATGTGGTTTATGACCCTAAGCAAGAGAAAGCTCTCTCCTCAAGGTGGAAGGACAGAAGGGAAGAGGTTAGCCCGCCCTCACCCTTTGGGAGGGATCCCCAAAGCCTCCGAGCAGCTACTGCAAAGGCTCTCTCTCATGTTCTCAGCAGACATGCCTGTGGTGGCCACAAGAGCAGAGAGAACATTCTCCACCAAGAAGTCCATAAGGGGAGTTATGGTCCATCAGATATGCTGGACCTACATTATTCGGGGCTTTATAAACCAAGCCCCGCACTTTGAAGCATGCCTGAAAATGGACCAGAAGCTGGTGAAGCTATTATAACAAAGAATGTTGGTTCTTCTGATATGGAGCTCCAGACACCAACCTGGTCACAATATTTTGAAACAACTGACATTTCCAAACACTTTCTAAAGATAGCCCCATATGAATATTACAGTAATCCAACCAAGGCATAACTAATGCATTTGTGGTCATGAACACAGCTGTTATCTCCAGAAGAGACACAGCTGGCACACTGGTTTTAACTGTGCAAGCATACCTTCTGCCCCTGCCAAAGCACGGGTGTTCAGCCTCAGGGGAGAATACAGGATTAGGCTCAGGCTACAAATCTGAGTTTTCATGGGGAGTGTAATCCCATCTAATATTTATTTGATGTTCTACCAGAAGCACTTTTGTCTAAATTATGCTTCAGTCTGTCCCCATTCAGAACTGAAATAGTGCCTTCAGATTTACATAAAAAGGAGAAAGAAACATGGGTATCTTTGGCACACTAGTGGCACCAACCCCTCCAAAACTCCAGAGGGTCTTTTCCAGACATTCTGTATGTGTGTTAAATAAGAGGGGGAGCTATGAGGTAATGCTGAGAAAATCCAGTAGCCAAAGACCAGGGTGTAGAACAAGCCTTTTCCCCATTCCACAGTTGGTGATAACATGAGAGAACCCTTCTTGGTGGTTGCCCCTAGATGGTGGAACTCCCTGCCACACAAGGTTAAGGTTCCTTCTCTCCTTGGTTTCATTCTTCCAACAGGCAAATACTTTTCTCGACACAACCCCCCCCCAAAAAAAAGCATTAAAGGACCTTTGCATTTAACACTACACAGATATATTGACTTAACAATTCAGTCTCATTGCTTTCAATGGCACCTACACAATGAACAGGACAGATCCTGAAGCTGAGGCTCCAATACTTTGGCCATCTCATGAGAAGAGGAGACTCATTGGAAAAGACCCTGATGTTGGTAAAGTGTGAAGGCAAGAGAAGGGGACGACAGAGGACGAGATGGATGGACAGTGTCATCGAAGCGACCAACATGACTTTGACCCAACTCCGGGAGACGGTGGAAGACAGGAGGGCCTGGCGTGCTCCGGTCCATGGGGGTCACAAAGAGTCAGACACGACTAAACGACTAAACAACAACAACACAATGAACTGACTGTAAGGCTTATTGTTCCACTCTCCATTTCCTGAGGTCTAAAACATGAATTGACTGTTTATAGTGAGCATGTGGAGGAACACTTTCCGTAACTCAGAGCCTTTAATAAAATGTAAGTTTGACTCAAAGAGAAGCTGCTTCTTGTTTTTCTGTGCCGTCAACTCAGAACTGACTTATCGTGACCCTAATAGGGCTTCCAAAGTAAATGAGATATGTAAGGAGCAGTTTTACCAGTTCCACAACCCCCAGTGAGCTTCTGTGGCTGAATGGGGATTCAGACACAAGCTTCTCGAATTCTAGTCCAGCACTCTATCCACTACACCCCACTGGGTATCCCAGAAGCTGCTTACACACTGCCAAAAAGGAGAAAACTAGAAGAAAATATGAAACTTGCTTCTCTCCTTTTCAGCACAAAGACTGTCCTCCACAGTAAAGATGTGGCTCAGACATTGTATTAATCAGGTTGTAAAAGTAGCATCAATAATATGAAAAGTGCCGATTGTTTTTGTTGCCCAGAAATAGACTCCTCCATTATTTTTCTTACCGAATCGTTCACACTCCCAAATGCAATCCAATGGACTTTCAAACTGATTTGCGTTGCCTTGACAGCCACCATAAAGGAAAAACTCACACTGCCTTGTTTTGGTGTCATAGTAAAAACGTGGAAAGGCTGCTTTGCACATTCCTGTTACTGGAGGCAGGTTACATTTTGCTGGAGGAGAACCTGGTGTGGGGAACAAGAGAAAGAGAGAAACAAAGGGCCAGTTACTATTCACTTCATTAGACAAAAGATTATGATGTGAGGAATTATTATTTTTGCAACTTTCCACCCTTGAGAGGGAACCTTCCAGTGGGCAATGGTGAATGATCCAGACTTCACATGTTCACATAGAAAGACAGGTCAGAACGCAGAGCAAGCAAATCTGAAAGGTCTGCTAAGGATTTGTTATGTTTTAAGGAGGTGCGCTGGGAAGGTTATTGTTCTGAAGTCTTCAGACAATGTCTGTATTAGTCTCTTGAAGCAAAAACAACAAAAAGTCTGTGGCACCTTGAAAACGCAGAGGTTTTATTTGGTTTGAGTTTTCGTGGCCCATCGGAAGACACCGCCTGCAGTGCATGAAGTAAGGTAAAGGGTCCCCTTGACATTTAGTCCAGTCGTGTCCGACTCTAGGGTGCAGTGCTCATCCCTGTCTCCAAGCCGTAGAGCCAGTGTTTGTCTGTAGACAGTTTCCGTGGTCACATGGCCAGCGTGACTAGACATGGAACACTGTTACCTTCCCACCGAGGTGGTACCTATTTATCTACTCATATTTACATGCTTTGGAACTGCTAGGTTGGCAGGAGCTGAGACAAGCGACGGGAGCTCACTCTGTTGCGTGGATTTGATCTTACAACTGCTGGTCTTCTGACCTTGCAGCACGGAGGCTTCTGCAGTTTAGCCCGCAGCGCGACCACGTCCCCTTGGACTTTCACGCAATCCATGAAAGTTGAGGCCAAATATAAGTTCTTCCCATTTAAGATGCCATAAGTCTCTTTGTTCCTTTTGGAATCCTTGTGTCACCGATAGAATAATAAGTTGTTGCTTTGACTGGCATGTTGTGCCATTGAGTCATTGGGTCCTGCTTGCTACTACTGTACATCTTTTCAAGGAAAGTGGCCAGTGGAGGACATGGAAGAGCAGGAAAATATGTGTCGCAGGTCTGCTGCATCTTCTTTCATTGGACTCTGCCTCTGTTCTTCTCCAGGTGCTATCTGACCTAGAAAGGGTTGTCAGCAAATACTATTGTGTCCAAAAGATCAGAATCAAAAGTGAGCCAATGTCTAACTTTTGATGACCCATCACAAAACTGAAACACTTATTTGCAAGCAACAGAAGATTATCAGCCTTCACAGGGAGAGGGATTTTTAAAGGACTATTGCTTTTAAAAACAAGTTGTCTATACAGCATCTTATTTTGCCCCTGATCTTACTGGATTTAGGGTCAAAATGCAGGTTCAAAAAAAAAGTATTTATTTCTGGTTCTTTCCACCTTTCCTCTCTGACAACATGATCTTTGTTTTTTTTTTGTTGTTGTTGTTGTTCATTCCCAGAATTCAAGGCTGAATTCCCAGAGCCACTGTTTTCATTCTAGACATAGTCTAGTCTAATGGGATATTCGTGCATCTGCTTTGAAGACATCCTCATGGTTACATCTCTTTCGACTCTTGAAGGTGTGCTCCTTTTAGAATTGAAATCTTTGTTTTGTACAACAGGACCCTTAGGTGCTAACAAGGCAGACAGAAAGATTGTAGGGAAAGTCATCAAACTGATTGACACTTGCCACAAAATTGTTGCCATGGAGCTACCATACTATCCTTGTTTCCCCTTCCCCTTCCATATTGCAATTGTGACCTAATTTGGAGGGATGTGGGTGATGGTGATGTTGCAAGCAGGATACATATACAGATTGGAGGGTAACAGAAATACAGAACTTACTTGAATACTTCCAGCGACGGGCATCCAGCAACTCAAACCAGGATGTTAGAAGCCACATGGGAAAAACAAGGAGGACAATGAGATTGCCCTGCATGATTGCTGTTTCAAGGGAAAAGAGCAAAACCACTTTTTATAGCTATATATAAGGAAATCAAAGTGGGCATTAAGTCAGCCAGAACAATTAGCCAATAAGTAGGTACAGTACACTCAGGAACTATTGTGTTTAATTCAATTTGCTGATCTAGGGATATGATGGAGCCAAATTTAATCATCTTCATGTAGTGAAAAGAGATTGATACCTGTGATATGACGTGCATTAGATATAAGCAAGGAATTAAATCCAGTTTTAGTGCCAACTGATGTAGGTCTGTTGAAATGAATGTGACTTTGTTATGCAAGCCCCATTGAATTCAATTGCTCCGGTTTTTAGGACAAAAATTGGATATAGCCCATTTTGATTTTTTTAAATGCAGATGTTCACTTCTCTTTGTCATAGTTTTATTTCTAAATAAAACTATACTAAACTATACCAGATCTTGGAATGCTGGGTATGAAAAAAAATTTTTGTTGCCATTAAACTTTAGAAATTAGAAAATTAATTCCTTTCTTTTAACCTGCCCAATGGAAAATATTTAACTCCTCAAATTAATGTTGTTTATATCATGAAGTTGCACTACGAGTATTTGCTCATTCTAGTCCATGGGAAATGAAGGCACACAGGCTGGTGCCCTCCATACATTTTTGCCGACACTGTTTGGATTTTTATCTGGGCCCATGATAGTATTTCTGCTTTTTCATATGTCCATGAAAAACCTGATCCCCACAAATATGGAAGACGCAAACAGCTGTGTCGCTCTGTGATGGGAGAGGCCACACAGCACATGTTCTCCAACTTTGTATCAATTAATTTTCCCCGGGAATCAAATCAGAGATGATCCTATGGGATTTTCTAATTTATCAGTATCGATCTTCTGAAAAATACAGCTGTTCAGCCCACAGTGACCAATTCATGTTCGAACCACTATGACTTCTAAAGGAGAGTCATACATTTTTTTTATTAAAATGGGTTCTCTCTCATGGATTATTTATTTATTTAGGAAAAATGATGTTACTTTGAACATTTCAAGCAAAACTGGCAATCTATAGAAGTTGTTTGGGGGTATTTAGAACAAAATTAACATATTCTCTAGAGCAGTGGTTCCCCAACCTTGGGCCTCCAGATGTTCTTGGACTACAACTCCCAGAAGACTTCACCACCATCTCTGCTGGCCAGGATTTCTGGGAGTTGAAGTCCAACAACATCTGGAGGCCCAAGGCTGGGGATCACTGCGAGGGTTAAGCTGGGAGGATAATTGTGGTCCCTCCCCTATGAGACAGAATTAAAATGGGAGTGAAGATGGGTAATGAATATGGGGGAAACCATTGTTTTACATCTGCTTCTATCTTCCTATTAATTTAGGAAAACAAAAGAATTTATTCCAAAATGTTGAGCAAATTAATTGACTTTCCACTTGTGAAATGCACATCCTGTTGTGCTATGCATGATCCAATATGCAGTTTGGCATCTGGACTTCAAGGCTGAAAAAGACAATCACCTAACTTTTTGGGTTTGCGGATCATCATCGGGACTTTGTTTGCAAGTCTAATGGCTTGGCTTTGGAATTCAAACAAATTGTGTGCCTGACAGAAGAATTTTGTAACTGCAGTAAATTGCATTTTTATTTATACTTGATTTGACCTTTTCACACTCAGATTCTTTCCACAAGATCAGTATTTTGTATTACTCTAGGTGGGGTCAAATTAACGTTTTCATATTTAGAAATAAGACTTAGTTTCTGTTTTATCCTCAGCTTCTCGGTCTGAATTAAAGGTATGCAGATCTGATTTTAGCATATTTTTTTACTCTTAACTCTAGAATTCCCCAGGAAGCATAGCTGGAGTTTGGGACTTAAGAGTCCAAAAATCTGTGCACCTCTAGTAATATCTTTATTTTCAAGGCCTCTGCAGCAACTATTCTGTATCCAGATATGTCCTATAAAAGCCATTTAGGATGGTACACATGTTTTTCAAATTTCCAGATTTTTCTGCAAGCCCGCAAAAGATTTACGTGACTCATTTCTGACAGGGAATGGGGAATGGGATCCTAACAGGATAAAAATATTGTGATGATAGCCAGAGTTCCATGCTGAAGACCATTTTCTTTATTCAGTTGGTTAGCACAGCAAGCCAAGGTCAATGTTCTATTACATATGACATATGGAGGCTATGGAATGCCTTCTCTAAGAACATCATCCTTCACTCGAAGTGTAACTCATTGCTTTTGGGAGTGTCATAGTCAGAAGCTGGCTGAAACCATTTAGAGAATCCCAAATATGCTGGGCCATTAATTTAGAGCTTGGAAATAATTGCTCAAATCTCAATTGCCCTAATATATCAAATAGCATCTAATTTAAAAGGTTGTTATTTCATATTGCTGTGTTTTGTTGTTGTTTTTTGCTTTCTCTTAGTATGACCAATTTCAGCAGTTCTGCATGATATAGTTAAAGTTTAACAATCAGCTAATGAATTGTATTTCTTGACATTTTGAGATCAATGAATTGGCTTGCCTCAATGGTTTGATGTTAGTATGTTAGTACAAGCCTAAGATTTCCTTGGATATTATTCTGTATTTAAAGAGGAGTAGCCTGTATTATGCCCCTTGGGACAGAGCAGGATGACCTGTCACCTTCAGAACAAATGGAAGTCCGACCCATCCTTCAGTATTGGAAAATGTAGACAGCATATGAATCAAAGGGGGATGGGGAGCAACAACTTGGTTGCCCACAAGAGGTAGAAATGCTATCAAAGGTAGGTCTTCTCATGAGTAAAGGCTTTTTTGTGATTAGCCCTGCAGATCTTTTCTGGCCTGGACTTTGATGGCTCAGGCTTAAAAGCATCCAGCTTATTCCAAAGAGCAGTGGAATAAGATGTTTGAAACCAGTTCCCAGTTCTGTGGTTCTCATTGTGATTAAGGATTTTTGGACTACAGATGCCATAATCCTCCACTTGATATGGGAATTGTCACCCTACCTAATTTTGTTCTAAATTCTGGCATTTATCTATTTCATAATACCTAATTGCTGTATCTTCCCAGCAGCGGAGACAGAGAGGTGGGAAAAAGATTTGTTGAGCTATGAGAATAGATGGAGAAGAAATAATAATAGAAAAGGGTGTGAGTTTTGAAATAAATAGAAAAAAAAAGATAGGCTGCTGAGTTGCTCCATCAAAGCAAAACAAAATCCATAAATCCACAGGGAGATAATAGCTTTATTAGGACCAACTACAATTCTACAGTAACATGCAAGTCTTCAGGTTTCGCAGAAACTCTACATCAGGCAAGGTGTTGTGTTTTTTCTTTTAAAGGTGGGGAGGGAAGAAAAGCCTCCAAGTCTCACTAGATGTTTTAAACCATGAGATTCTGCGGTTAAACTCGCTCCTAGAACGGAAGACCTGACGAATTGCTGGTAATTGTGGAGGCTTCGCGCAATTGCCGTGTTTGTGATGATTTCTTCCCATGCCATGCGTCATTTTTGTTTGCCCTTTATACTGTCAAGGGGGAAGAAAATCAGAAGGTTACACTGCAGTTTACTCCGTGAATTGCAGCAGAGTTGACACCCATTAAAGTTGAAGTATTTATGATTAACTACATGAGGCAAAGTTAAGCAGAGAAATTCTTTAGTGCTGAGTAGGAGCAAGTGTCAGAGCAGGACAGTCGTTCTCTTACCTCTTGTCGTTTGTAAATAAGCTTGTTTTGCCTCATGAGTTGTCTTGAGGACATCAGCACATTCTTGTGTAATCAGTTTGACTTCTCAGACAAGACATGCTGCCGTTTCTGAAAAACTGATGTCCTTTCAGTTCTAACAACAGTTACCTGCAATGTACAGTTTGGCCCCTGTTGAATCAATTGTGCCGTGGCATTATCTGAAGTGTTCAATGAGCAAATCCACTTTCGTCTAGAAAGTGGCTCTGAAGACCAAACAATTCCTAGTGGGGAACATATGGATAGCTTGCTTGTGAATATGTTCATTTTAAAGTTGTAATGAAATACATGCCATAGGATACATGTTCCAGTTTTTGGCTGCATAAGGGGAGTGATATTAAAGTAAATATGTGATTAACCTATAGCAAGTATATAATTAGTGCTCTCTCGCTCTTTGTATGTTAATAATGTAGAATAGATTTGGTCATTGAATAGCACACTGATGTGTCAAAATACAGAGAACTGCATAGCCTTACATTGCACTGGATACAGAAGTACTGTATTGCTCACTTGCAGTTCTCATTACCTGCAGTGTACAGTTTGGCCCCTGTTGAATCAATTGTACCGTGGCATTATCTGAAGTGTTCAATGAGCAAATCCACTTACTTTCGTCTAGAAAGTGGATCTCAAGACCAAACAATCCCTAGTGGGGAATGTATGGATAGCTTGCTTGTGAATATGTTCATTTTAAAGTTGTAATGAAATACATGCCATAGGATACATGTTCCAGTTTTTGGCTGCATAAGGGGAGTGATATTAAAGTAAATATGTGATTAACCTATAGCAAGTACATAATTAGTGCTCTCTCGCTCTTTGTATGTTAATAATGTAGAATAGATTTGGTCATTGAATAGCACACTGATGTGTCAAAATACAGAGAACTGCATAGCCTTACATTGCACTGGATACAGAAGTACTGTATTGCTCACTTGCAGTTCTCATAATGTCCATATAAATAATCCCTTTCATGTTTGGATTAGATTCTGCACTGTTGTCAATACAGTGGTGCCCCGCATAGCAACGTTAATCCATTCCGGATTAATAGCTGCTATCCGGAAACATCACAATGCGGGTGGGAAAACCCCATAGAAACGCATTAAACTTTGTTTAATGCGTTCCTATGGGGCGAAACCTCACCATTATGTGAAGATCTTCCATAGCGCCGCCATTTTCGCCACCTCGGTAAGCGAGGAAATCGCACGAAAATGGTTGTGGCCACCATTTTGGGCACCTGGCTGCCATTTTGGAACCACCGATCAGCTGTTTTAGAAACATCGCAATGCGAACATAGCCTTACATTGCACTGGATACAGAACTATTGCTTACTTGCAGTTCTCATAACGTCCATATAAATAATCTCTTCCATGTATGGATTCGATTCTGCACTGTTGTCAATATTGTGAAATGAGGTGAAGTGTTTTTCCAGTAATGATGGGAAGTTGTAACTCTACTTTTTAAAAGCTATTGCTTCTTCCATATTTATCCAGAGTCTGGAAAAGTTAGCTTTTTTGGGGGGGCTACAGATCCCATTATCCTCCACTTGATACGGGAATTGTCGCCCTACCTAAAAAATTTCTAATATTCTGGCATTTACTTCTTTCATCACATTTGTGTGAATGGGCTCAAAGAGACATCTAGGATAATACTCAAGAAATAACATCAGCCAAAAAAAATTATCAAATCACAGGAAGCAAACAAACAAACAAACAGTGAATTTAGTTGAGAGCAAGCACAACTGTTCGGCAAAGCTTGCTACCGAAAGATAAACACAAACAGATCGCTATGCGGATTTGTCGTTAAATGGTGCGCTCATTATGCAAGGCACCACTGTATTGTGAAATGAGGTGAAGTATTTTTCCAGTAATGATAGGAAGTTGTAACTCTACTTTTTAAAAGCTATTGCTTCTTCCATATTTATCCAGAGTCTGGAAAAGTTAGCTCTTTTTTTGGGCTACAGATCCCATTATCCTCCACTTGATACGGGAATTGTCGCCCTACCTAAAAAATTTCTAATATTCTGGCATTTACTTCTTTCATCACATTTGTGTGAATGGGCTCAAAGAGACATCTAGGATAATACTCAAGAAATAACATCAGCCAAAAAAAATTATCAAATCACAGGAAGCAAACAAACAAACAAACAGTGAATTTAGTTGAGAGCAAGCACAACTGTTCGGCAAAGCTTGCTACCGAAAGATAAACACCATTGTAATTACACATGGTGCATTTATTCTGCTAGGTCCAGTGTCGACAGGTTGGAAAATGTCGCTGAACTAGGTCTGCATGGTGATCTCAAGATAACCTGAGAAAAGAAGCAAGAGTCTGTCACAGTAAAAGGAGGTTGGAAGACAAGGGCAAAATCTTGTTCTCCGTGAGATAAAGGTCCCAACTCTGAAAGCTTTGCAGTTCAGAAAACACACAAGCCAAGGAGGAATATGAGAGATGCTTATAAAATCATGTGTGGTGTGTAGAAAGTGCACAGAGAGAAGTTCCTCTCAACAAATAAACAAGAAGCCAGGCTATGGTGTGAACCTCTGGAGGCCATTATTCAAGGCGGAGGGAAGGACAGTATTTTCACATAGGATACTGTTAAGCAATAGAATGTTATTTCACAAGCTGTAACAATGGCCACCAACTGGGAATGCTTTAGAATAGGACAGAGAAATTCAGAAAGGTAAGGCTGTCAGTGGGTGGCTATCAGTCAAGAGAACAATATGGTGTCTCCAGGATCCGAGCCAGTCTGTCTCTGTATATTGGTTGCTGAGGAACATGAAGGAGGAAGATGCTGCTGCGCTCCTATTACAGTTACAGCTCCAAGAGCCAAAGAAATAGTTAATGCTTTAGTCAACTGTTTTGAAACATTATTTTCGACATTCCCATTTCTTGCAAGTAATTAAAATGTATGCTTTGTTGCCATTGCTGTTGTTTTGAATCTGGACCGTAATGTTGTGGATAGTCTCCCATCAGTTCCCACAAGAAAGTGAGAGGCAGCAGCAAAAGGCCAAACCAGCACAAATTGTCAAGTAGATTAATTATAGTGTCGTTATTATGTAATGGAACTAATTAAAAGTAAATATTTATACAGTAATAGGTTGCTTCTAAGCTCTGGTATATAGTTAGAACAGAAATCTTCCAAAATGAAACCCATTAAGTGTGGGTAGTGGTCAACGGTTTTTAAATCCGTTTTGTGCACAATATATTGTAGCCACCCTGAGTAGACTCCTGTCTAAAAGAGCGGGATAAAAATCTAAATAAAATAAAATACCACCACCACCACCACCACCACCACCACTACTACTACTACTAATCATAATCATAATCATAATCATAATCATAATCATAATCATAATCATAATCATAATCATAATCA